>JBBPNY010000018.1:0-78344 GCA_038091165.1 Rubroboletus pulcherrimus
ACCATCCAGGCACGTGGTCACGACTGTGCGTACAGCTGACATTTTTGATACGCCGTGGGCGCGACCCGAGTCCCACTTTCCGTCCTATTAACAGGCCTCGCTGGCTTAACACCGGCGTATTTGCGACAGTCGAGCTGACATTGCCACCATACCAGTCCGAGAAATAGTGTCGACATCTATTCTAGAAGCCAGGTTTCGGCCCTTGCATGCATCCCGAGACCGGGCGTTGAGCATTGCGTTCATTCCTGCTCGCCTGTGCAGACAAGCAATGCGAGGTCCGTTTGGAAGGGAGCGGCCTCGCGTCTTCCTGGCTTCAGGTGCCAATGTGACGCACGTGCTGAGTAGCTTCTAGCCGGTAGGCAATACCTACCCTGACAGCATTCGGCTCTGCTCGCCATGCGCCAAGCACGCGCTATCCGCGACTCAGGTATGCTATAAGACCTCGAAGTTACCATCGTCTCTTTCCCCATCAGCATCTGTAGTTTCCACTTCATTCCTAGTCACCTTTCCAACTAAACGCCATGAAAGACATGCTCGGTGTTCTCGTTATTGCCCGCAATGGTGACCGGCATGAATACTACCAAGATCCCAAGACCTACGAGCCCGCCTTCACCGAGAGTACTCCTCTCGGCGCAGTAAGCATGACCCCCGGTCTCCGTTCAACGGATCCTTACATGTTTGCTCTAATCCTCGCAGTCCCAGTCTCACCACCTCGGGTCCTTCCTTCGTTCGGTCTATCTGACTAGCTCCTCGCCTTCCTATATCTCCGGCATGAACACTGACCTCGTCGACACTCACGAGGTCCGCGTCAACGCCAAGGCTGGTGGTGAGGGTCCCGTGATCTTCGACTCCGCCATCGCCCTTCTCCAGGGTCTTTACCCTCCCAACCCAAGCAACAAGATCACTCTTGCTAATGAAACCACGGTCGTCGCCCCTCTCGGCGGATACCAGTACATTCCTATCGAAACCGTCGAACCTGGAAACGACCGCTCCCTCGAGCCCTGGACTGACTGTCCGGTACGTCTTCTACCATGTTTCTTGCCATGAGGTCAGGGCATGTGGACTGATCCGATGCCACGTTTCGACAGGCTTTCCAGGCACACGTCGCGGATGTATACGCTTCCTCCGAGTTCAAGGCTACCGCAAAGACTGCGCAACCCTTCTTCGGTGCTGTTCGTGACTTCGTGTTTGGCCGCCCCACGACTTTGGAGAATGCCTGGAATATCTTCGACTACATCAATATCGAACTGATCCACAACCAGACTTACGCGCACCGTCTTCCTCCCACTCTCCTCGAACAGGCTCGTGGCTTTGCTAACTACCACGAGAATGCCGTCTTTTCCTCCAAAGAGTTGGGCGGTATTGGTAACTGTACGTTGGTCATAGCTGGATGTCATCCTGGGAGTTGGGACTGACCATTGCTGGCGTTTAGTGGCTGGTCGCACTATCCTCCACCCGATCATTAACTCACTCGAACGCATCGCTTTCAACGGTGACCCTCTCCAGTTCCTGTTAATCGAGACCTCCTACCACCCTTTCATTTCCCTCTTCCACATGCTCGAGATGGTCAAGGCGAACCCCGATCTTGCTGGCATCCGTAAGTCCACGTGCATGTGTACGATTGGAGACCCACGAATACTGAGATGGAACGTTCATTCAGCTGACTTCGTTTCTGCCTTCGCCTTTGAGCTCCGCCGCGGACCCGCTCCTGAGGACCGTGACTTCTTGAGGATCAAGTTCAAGAACGGCACCAACGACAACTTCCAGACCTACCACGCCTTCGGCCACAAGGCGGACATCCCTCTCACCGAGTTCATTTACCGACTTGAGGTGAGTTCATTCGCCACTACGCTCCCTGCTCTTCACTCATTGACATCGCATCGCTCCACAGAACTACGCCATCACTTCCCAGAAGCAATGGGCTGCCACCTGCAGCGTTGGCTACCACGACCCATACCCGGACTTCCACATCGGCTCTCAGAAAGGTGCCTCGTCGACCGTCTTGGCTGCTTGCGCTGCCCTCCTCTTCGTCGGTGTCTTTGCTCTCGCCAAGTACGTCAAGCGTTCGCGTGGCAAGAAGCAATACATCCGCCTTGGTGACGACGAGGTGAGTTGGCGTTTTGCTCATGAGAATTACAGCTACGGGTCTGCCACTGCGGACGTCGGTCTCATCCCCAGCTGGCCTCGACGGGAGTCTGAACTCTTATAACTAATACTTGATCCAACTCATCCAGGCTCGTGTCGCCACTGAACAAGCTGCACCCATGACTGAGAAGGCTCGTCGCCCTCTCTAAGGATTTGAATTAGAGAGTCGGTGTAGAGGGTGTATGATACATATACCATAAGGTTTCTTCTTCTTTCAAGTCTCGGTTCACTTGCATTGATTCACACGGATTTTCTCCTCTTGTCTTGTCTCGATTTTGTCTACTATTACACGTGTTTGTAGATTGTTGAATAGGGACTGGTACCCTTGTTGCAATGATCATGTACGTCTCCTACACGTTGCACCTGGCAGAACGCGGGTGGCACCTGGACTCGCCTCGTTGAACGCTGGTCGATATCCGCCAGGGCCCGGCGCCCAGCTTTGGCCGCTGAATTCCCGCGACGCCTACGAGGCTTCCTTTAATATCTAGACTTGTCCCAACAACGACGAGCCTCCCAGCCTCCCAGCGCATGCCAGATCCTGCTTCAGATTTTTCGACATTGTCAGATCTGTTTGATCTGTAGACAGACTGGTCACGTCGTGGACAACTGTCCAGGCTTAACACTCCCATCCGACATCGAACCCAGACGTCCATCCCCTCCTTTTAACCCTTTTCCTACCACCGAGGGATCCATACAAGCGTTCAATGTCAGCGGTGCAGCCAATTGGACGTACTAGGCAGCATCGCAAGTCGTTGTCCCATTGTGTTGGAGCCGGAGGACCCGATGAAGATCACCCCAAGAGGGCGAAGACGACTCAGATACACCCTCTCGGCCCCATTAGTTCTCTCCGGCTGCTCTCCATATGTCTCTTGTGTCGCCTCATCTTTGACGCGAGCCACCTGTCAGATGAAGAAATGGAGATCGTTCGCGTCGGAGGGTTTCTGGTGGTGGTTACAGGATGGACGATTCACAGTCTCGAGCAGGATTCGTATTGGAGAGGGTGTGGAAGGGTGAATTTAGGCCCGTACGCAAGGTGCGCACACACGTCGGTGACGGCCTGGTCTTTGGGAGATGGCTTCTGCAATGCTCGCAGATGCCATCTCCCAAAGACCAGGCCGTTACTGAGCCTACGTGGCTTGTGGAGGAAGCCGTGGAAGCGATCGGGCTGATAGATGTCGGAGAGAGTCAACCGACTGGCGCCCCCGCCTTGGGTGTCAGACAAGTGGACCCCAAGACCCTCGACTACTGTACGATCAAAGACCGGCTTCATCAGTGCGATGACCTTCGTCACATCACTTGTCATCCCCTCGTTTCGGAGGGCCTTAAGCAGACCAAACCCATCGATGTAGAGACACGCCAGATCGTCACGTATCCTCCTGACGGCCGCGAGCCTGCGACTACCCTGCCCTCAGATATGTGTGGGGAGGTTTGGAGCAACCCAATCCCAAGCTGGGAGAAATACTGCCGACCGTTCCCGCGACTCTCGAGGACACCATGATTGTGACCCGCAATCTTGGCAAACAATATCTCTGGGCTCCTTGTGCATAGACCAGGAGGATAACGTAGAGAAGGCCGTACAAATCGCTCTCGTGAGCGCTATCTTCAGTGGGGGGTGGGCCACGATCATCTGCCTTTCCGGTCGATCCGCTTGGAGTGGATTACCGCGTGTAGGGACATTGCAGGATGTGATTCCTCAGCTGTGTTGTGAGATTTGGGGTAAAAGGCTGTTGTCTGTGATGCCTACTCTCTCTCAACAGGACTCGTGGTCACCCTGAGGGTCTAGGGTGTGGACCTTCCAGGAGGGATTGCTCTCGCCGCGACGTCTGTTCTTCACGCATCACCAGGTCTACTTTGAGTGCAATTCTCTCCGGTGTTGCGAATCTCTAGACGACTCCAATTCACCATTCAATCTTCCATCAGACGAACAACGGCGAGCAGCGCTCGACGATGCGGTGCAGGACCCGGACAAGTCCAGCATTGCGGGGCCAGAGGGTGTCATTGGCCGGAGTGTCCTCAGAGATCCTTTCCGCGCCATTTCTAGTGCTATGGAGGCACAGATTGACGCGGACTGCCTCATCGGGATCGACGGCAGCCTCATAGACGGCTGGTCACCAGACAGTACTAGTGACTAACGCGTGCGACACTTCAATCTACATGTGCACATTGGCATAATCTACACGATCTTTGTTTCACCAAGTTGTTACTCTGCGCCAGAATTCGACAGCTGGTGCTCATTGGGATTGTGTGTGTGTCGCTTCCTTCTCTTGAATGCGGGACCTTGACCTACCGCAACGTGGGAGACACAACATTATCCTGTCCTCGTTGTGCGGGAGACAGCCATGCACTCGACCACAGTAGATACTTCCAAACGCGCCTCGGGATCCCTGGCCGTCTCGAGGAGTCTCATGCACGGACGCGATTGCTTCGAAGAGCCGTGGGCCACAGACCAGACATGTTCGTTGGGAATATTCAGCGACTCGTCAGTGACAGGCACTGGTATCACGTTGTCCTGGAGACCCCGATATAACTCGACGAAGGTTGCTTGGACCAGTCCTGACTCCTGAAACAAGCAATAATTTAAATTCGTTGTTGATCCAAGTGCAGAACTTTGCTTCAATAGAAAGCCGGGGTTTCTAACGTTCTTCGTCAGGACCACCCATTTTTCTTCCCTGGGTTGCTTTTCTTAAGAAATCGTCCACTTCCACAAAGTGGTATTGATATAAGTCTTTTTGGGTCCGCTGTTGGCGCGGCTCAATGGTCTAGTCGCATGATACGTGCTTCGGGTGTTCCCCACCATCGAGATGGTGAAGATGTACGTGACCCGGGTTCAATTCCCGGTTGAGCCCGATTTTTTTTCCTCTTTGTCACATTCAACCCCCCAACGCACAGCGAAATTCAAGGGATGCTTCACGGCGACGCACAAACGAGCCTAGTTCTACCCGATTCCTTGACTTGACTACAAGCCCTTTATTGCTCAAACGCTATCATTCAAGACGTTGTATGGATCATGAATATGATGTAGTGGGCGGGTACATCCCCTCTTTCGTCCAGCATCTCAAAGATACTGGCGCGCGCCTGGGGTTACAGGTTGGGTCGCAGGTGAACGAGGACCGGACCAGTGCAGGAGGCGTCGTCGAGGAGGTCGCCGAGGCACACGCTCTCTCCAGCTGGACGCCTGCTGAACACGACGCATTTTTCCGCGCCCTTTCAGTGCATTCCAGATGGAGACCAGATCTCATTGCCGTTTGCGTCCCGACGAGGACTGAATGGGAGGTATGGATGTACTTGG
This sequence comes from Rubroboletus pulcherrimus, assembly GCA_038091165.1. Taxonomy (NCBI): domain Eukaryota; kingdom Fungi; phylum Basidiomycota; class Agaricomycetes; order Boletales; family Boletaceae; genus Rubroboletus; species Rubroboletus pulcherrimus. Next base: position 5,435 of record JBBPNY010000018.1, read on the forward strand.
AAGCGCTGGAGGAGGGCGCTGCGACGTTAGCCATGCAACGGGGTGGCGAAGACGTGGACATGGAGGGCGGTTTCGGGGACAAACGCCGGGACGTGGGTATGCAAGTTGACAGGTCCTCTGATTCGCGTTCTCACTCGGGCTCTGAAACGGACGAGGACGAGGACTTATGCGAACCCGCACTCGAAGTCAGCCAAGCTTGGATCGACGCAGAGGAACGCATGGCTTCCTGGATCGTCCACGAGGAGCATCTCGCATCTGTCGAGAGCGATGCTGTCGCTGATACGGAGGCTGTGGACGATGAGCCACCAAAGCGAAAACGGGGACGACCCTGTGGTGCTAGAACAGGACGTGCTCAAAGCCGGATTCGAGGACAAACAGTATCTAACGAAGGGTGCCATTCCCCGCCTCCTGTTCACCGTTCACCATCGTCCGAATCCACATCGACCTCTGCGCGCAAACTTGAGACATGGATGGGTCGTTTAGAGGACCCACATCTGCTGGTTCTGGATGGTATCTTAAGGGAGGGTGAAGAGATGATGAAGGAGAAGAGTAAAAGCCGAGAAGGCTCAGTCACGGCGGTAACCCCAACAGAGCACGGATATGAAGAGGTACCCCGCGTTCGTGACGTGGAAGTGTCGAGCTTATCACATGGGATAACTGCGCCGCAGGGAACAAGCAACGTCTCCCAGTCCCCATCTAACGCGGTGATCGATCCGGTACTGTTGGCGTTATCCGGAGGTGCAGATCCCGCGGGACATCAGCCGGGTCCAATTCCGAGTGAAAGTACTTCGACGAGTTGTGCTCCAGCGCATGTTCCTACTCAGGGTCCATCCTCGTTACCCGATGCTCCCTCTCAACCTGGAATGGGCAATATGTTTACGTTCTCGCTCGACAATGCTATTCTCGCCAATCCAGACCCACCTGCGAACGTTGATTCGGACCTGTCATTGTTCTCCCCTCGCTCACGCCGGCGCATCCAGAAGCGACTTTATATGCGTCGAAAAAGGGCATTACTTCACGAGAATGGGGCAGTATCCAAAGGTGCCGTATGCACAGGGGTAGGGAGGCTCAAACCCGGCAAGAAAGCGAAATCGGAGCGGAGTGAAACGTTGACCATTTTGACCTCTGTTCCATGCTCCGAGGCGCCTTCTGACGTTGAAATGAAGCTGCCGGAGAACGTGTCCAAGAAGAACAAACCAGGCTTGACGCTGCCGTACAAACTGAAGGCTCAATTTACCGAGTTGGGTATCGATGCGGCATATCTTCGCGGCCAGGGTATGGATTTATTGAACTTGAGTGCGCTGGGGAGGTTGATGGGGTGGGTTGCGAATTCCTGGTGCTCTAAGCCTGTTCTATTTGGACTGTGACTTACAGACTAGTATTTGCGCGTAGATTATGCTCGTCACTCGAGCATGGCGAGGAAGAGGCAGACGGGTCGGCGATAGCACGTTCCATTGACGCCCAACTGATTCGACATCTGCAAGCTGCAATGGTAACGTTCGTGATGGACATAATACACAGGGCGATTGTGTGGAGGGAAAGGGAAATAAGGTTGAAACAACGGAGCCAGGCGTGGAGACATGGTGATCAGGTGTGTTGGACATTCCACGGTAAGTTAACATTGCGCGCTCTAACTACCTTCTATTGTAGATCACCATCGGTGCCGTCGAACATGCCGTGGAAGCCATCGGTGCACGCTATCATAGCCATAAAGAGTATTTTAAGTCGCTAGGAGCATTCCATGGTCTCGAGACCGAACCCTCCGTCCCTGCAAATGCTTCCTCGGAAGCGAACCCCGCAGATGCATCCGTTGATTCTGACGTTGAAGGGGCGGATCGATCTGCAGAGCCTCCTGGACTTTCACCTCATCGGGACGTGTACACGCCGCTCATTCACCCGCCGTCTGCATGGAGGATGGGCCCACTGACTTGTCTCACGCGGACGTACGAGCGGGAGGCGACGAGAACGCGACGAGGGACGAGTGCGGAAATCAAAGAGGAAGAACTAATGTCGGATGAGACTGACGACGAGGGGTTGGAGGCGGAGCTAAAGGAGGAAGATGAGGCGGACGTTTGGGACATGCAGCTAGCGGCGACGCACGAGGAAAGCCTCTGGGACGCGGTAAAGAGAACATAATAGATTAGATATTAGTTAAATTTAAAAATTTAATTTTAACAGTAATTACGTCAAGGTAAATCCAGGGTCCGTGCGTGGTGAAAATGTGCGATTGTGATGCAAGTAAATGAAGAGTTGTTAACAGGGTGCTTATCGGACAAACTGGGCCGCCAATTTTTGCGTTTTTTTTTTCCGCATTCTCATTTGTCCAGCTTTGACGAGTTTTTGTTGCTTGACGAGCGCGCTGTTGTCCTCGCCATCCTCGTCGTCCCACCCTTCTTCTCGACGTAAGTCTACCCTTTGCTTGCCGTTTCCCCCGTCGTCCCCGATGTTTCTTGGCATGCATCGCCGCCGGCTTCTAATAACCCACATCATTCGAAACACGCTGACACCATCTTTCTTCTTGTCTCTAGGGCTTGGGCTCTGATCTCGTCAATCTTGGTCTTGTCCTTAACCCTTTACCAAACTTTTACCCATATCTTTAAGCACAGCAGTCTTCTCTCCCTCTAGTCCCCCTCTGCTTTTTGTGCGTGTTATTTCTTCTTCGCTTCCCCCTTTCCCGCCCGCACACCCACATTCGTTTGTCTCAAGTTGAGAAGTGGTCAAAAAGTTTGCTGAAAAATCGCACTTTTGACACTTCTTTCTCTCTTCGCGTTGCATATATTCCCAGACCACATCCCACACGCTCCCTACATATCCCTCTAATTGCTGAGGTCATTATTTCTCTAACTTTCCTCGTTCTCTGTTTTATTATCATTCATCGAAACTTCTTTCAACGACTTTCCGCCGTTGCCAATTCTCTCTCCATTCCCTTTCCCCGCAATCGGATCCCTATTTACTCGACAAATACCCAATGGACGACTCTCAAACAGCCTTTGCAAGTCATTATCCTTACGGTTTTGACCTCGATATGATGAAGGTCGGGGTTTTCCATTTAGCTTCCTTTATGTCGCTAACATATTTTTGTCCCTGTATTGTGTTTTACCAGAGGTCTATGGATTCCGTCGGTGGTCCTGATGCCAAAAAAGCTCGTTGGTCCCCTACTTCATTCAATGGCGCGACCCCCTCCAGTGGTCTTACCGCACCGGCTAATTCTGGCACCAACGTTTCTCATCGTGACGCATTCGCCAACTATGGATACGGTCCCCAAGCATCGATCTCACAATCGTTCCAGCCCAGTTCTTCCCCCGCATTCACGTCCAACGCATTGTATTCTACGCCCTCGCTCAGTATCAATACAGCCCTTAATGGTCAAGCCATGCAAATGGGCGCACAGATGAGCCCTCACACAGGGGCTGGATTTGCCCAACAGCAACAGCAGGCGGCACAACAAGGGCATGTAAACGGAGGAAGCCCTTACAGCGCTGGTGCATTCGGTTATGGGATGCTCGGCATGGGCATTCCTAGCGTGGGGATGTTGGGTGGATTCCCGTATTCGAGTCAGTCTGGGAACCTTGGACAGGTGTGTGTGGTTGTCCGAGATCATCCGTGGGCAATATGGTGCTGCGATCGTTATGTCTTACACTTCCTTCGATGACAGAATTTCGCTCAGCAATCACGTCTTCCTTCACTGAACGTCAGCATTCCACATACCCCTGGAGGTTACTCCCCCGCTGCTCTCTCCGCCGTTATCCCTGGCACTCCTAATGCAACCGCACGTACCGTTTACATTGGAAACTTGCCTGCAACTGCATCTGTCGACGAGCTCCTCAACCTTGTTCACTTTGGACCACTCGAATCTATCCGAGTACTCCCGGAGAAATCCTGTGTGTTCCTCTCATTCCTTGACGGCCAAACGGCTGCCTCGTTCCATGCCGACGCGACGATCAAAAAGTTGTCTTTACACGGTCAAGAGCTCAAGATCGGGTGGGGGAAGCCTTCCCCCGTCCCGGCGCAAGTGCAGCTTGCGATTCAACAGAGTAACGCGAGTAGAAACGTCTATTTAGGCGGTCTTGATGATGGAATGACAGAGGAGATGTTAAGGGATGAGCTTAGCCGATTTGGCCTGATTGATCAAGTCAAGATTGTGAGGGACAAGAATATTGGGTTTGTACACTTTTTGAGCATTTCGGTGGCCACGAAGGTATGTACTGCATATATGCGTGATTTCTTGGTCAGCTTGGCTAATGGCTTGTTACCCTTCTTCAGGTGGTCAACACGCTGCCCACGGAACCGGCCTGGGCGGGCAAACGCGTCAACTACGGCAAAGACAGATGTGCATACATCCCCAAATCACAGCAAGCCGCTGCTCAAGCTGCTCAGGCTGCCGCTGCGCAGTCCCTCGTTCAATCTGCGGTCCTCACGCCTAGCTCCGCTGCGCCTTTTGGAGCAGCGAACCCATTTGGTGGTCCGTTCTCCCCATACGCAGCATTTCCACCAGATGGCATGGGCATGGCTGCCGGCGCAGGAATGCAAGGACTTAACAGAACAGTGTACCTGGGGAACATCCACCCAGAAACCACGGCGGAGGACCTGTGTAACGCTGTTAGGGGAGGTGTATTGCAAAGTGTGCGGTACATGCAAGACAAGCATATTGCGGTGGGTGTTTGTTCTGCTTTTCCTTTAACGCCCCGAGATTTCTGATGGTATCACGACGCATATATCCAGTTCGTTACATTTGTCGATCCAGCTGCTGCTTTCACGTTCTTCCAGGTGTCGTCGTACCAGGGCTTAACTCTTAACAATCGTCGCCTTAAGATTGGTTGGGGAAAGAACTCGGGCCCACTTCCACCTTCGCTAGCATTGGCAGTGCACTCCGGTGCTACCCGGAACGTGTACGTCGGTAACATCGAAGACTTTGAATTGTTCAACGAGGAGAAGCTCAAGAGAGACTTTGGGGAGTATGGCGACATCGAGCTTGTTAATTTCTTGAAGGAAAAGTACGTGCTCACCTTGCTACGCGACCTGGTTATCCACAGTAGTTCACAACCTTGTTCTGCAGGAACTGTGCATTCGTCAACTTCACCAACATCTCTAATGCCATCAAAGCGATTGACGGTGTGAAGAATAAGCCGGATTATGCTAACCTACGCATAGCTCATGGCAAAGACCGGTGTGCTAATCCGCCACGGTCAGGACCACAGGGTAGCTCCAGGCGTACAGCAAGCGGAAACACCACAAGTGGCGCAGGTGCGGGTACAAATGAGATTGAAGGGGGTGTGGAGGAGGAGGATGTAGGTGTGGTAGACGGCATTGGTGAAGAGAATGGTGTTGCTGGTCCAGGTCCTGAAATTCCGGAAATGCGCGTTGAAACCGAGCACGAGGCCATGAATGGAGCGAACTAACACATTGGCGCGAAGTTCTCCATGGACAATATTTGCATTCCTCCTTGATACCCCATCTCTCCCACATATGCGTCGCCCCTCGGTCTCGTCTCCTTCCTGTCCTGATCCATCACAAAACAACCGAAAGCTTGTAAAGACGTCTAACCAAATCAAGTGGATGGGAGCGGTTTGGCTCCGGATTTCCGTCTCCGTCGGATATCGAACCGACAATCTCATTCCTCGTATGGTCCTCATCATGGCTCCCTTCTCAAGCCGAGCGCGGTGAGATATCCGAAGAGACGTGAAATACCTTTGGGCTATTGGTTGACTCTTTCTTTATTCACTTGACTTTCGCGACCGTCCATACTTGCGTTCATACTTCCTATTACTTTATCCGCTTTCTTTCTTTCTCTCTCTCTTTTTTCTTCCCCTATGTCATCATTTTTTCTGTTGACTGTTTCTGCTTGGCACATAACTTTTTGCGTTTGTAGGAAGTGTGTCCCTCCGGCGTACCCCGCATCCACGTTCACTTTGAATCTATAATCCTATACTTATGCCTTTCATTATCGCTATCGTGACAATGGGCCTGGCTTTGTTCTCGATGCTGTCCTACACCCTGCTCTCTGTGGACTGTACATCTCTCTGCCATATACGTTACCCGTGCTACCCCAATCAAGCCGCCTATACACTGATCCCCCAATCAGCAATCAGTACATATACATCTCTTTCGACGAACGCACTAATCGAATCCGTTCTGCCCTTGAGACCGCTAAGTTACTGAGCCGGCGCCTCTTTTTTTTTTTTTTTTTTGCATTCATTTCCTGAAACGAAGACTCCGCCGCACTCGGAACTCTCAATGATCTCAGTATGTTTTTCTATACTGCGTCACGCCTCAGTCCAGTGGTCAACGTTGACATTTAGCTAGAGAGCCAAAGAACGGCGTCCCTTGTTCATATTAAAAGGTCCATCTTCGGTTTCCTGAGCATCGGGTCCTCGTTACGTTAAGGACGGAATTCACATGCTGAATGAAACTCGTTCGTTCTGATGATGTGACGATCCTCTTGCCCCTGGTTGTCATCGCTCAAGCGTACTCATTAATACCACTTATGGATCACAGGGTCTGCTCTGCTACCCTGGTACGACCAACGAATATTTAAAACGAGGCGCAAGGGTCATGGGTACGTACGTTTGCTCTCGACCTAGATCCCTCTTTCAGCGTGCTCTTCCACAGACTCTATCAGTCTGTCCTTTTGCCCATTAATTATTGCCCCTCGATTTATTGAAAATGGACTTTGACAAGACAAGTTTTTCGGTAGACTGGTTCACGCCCGGAGGCAGATATACTCCCAAGCGCCTGTCGTTCCCGAAATCCGCATGCATTAGTATAGACGACCTTGTTTCAGACTCACCGGTGGGTTGACTTCGTCGATGCGGTCTTGGATATTGTTCAGGCTGACATGTCTCAAGTTGGGCTTTTGTTTTAGTCCAGTTGACGAGGCTATTCCGCGCCAGCACTTCTACTCTATTGTCGAAACACCTTTTGAGAGGGCGTGTGGCTGGACCACCAGTGCTCCTCCCTCACCGCTCGTCCCTTCAGACCGTGAGGGCTATCCGATGTACGATCGGGACCCAAAACCATGTGAAGAGAATTCGATGGACTGGCGGGCGCTCGCCAGTCCAGGTCTTCTTTCCGTCGCAGACGACTGTGCATTGTGCGGGGTTGACTTGGATGTCTCATGCTTAGATGCCCTCGACGAGCAACTCCTTTTCTCGCCCGTAGAGTCCTTCACTGAACTGTGTTGGGAAGCTGCTGTCCACGATGAGGTTACGGCTCCTGTCATACCCAGAAGAAACACGCGATCCCGTGCGCATTCGTTCAAATGTGACTATGAACGCGCTTTGCCCTCTCCCCTGGCCAGAGATTATCCGGGCAGCTTTGAACGCACTCGGCCCTTGGCTGCAAAAATAACGTTACCGCGCGAAACGGTGAGTACCTCTTGTCCTCAATAACGCAGGAGGGTTGATTTTCTTTTTCGTCTTGCAGTTCCCGCATTACCTTTGGTCTTCCTCTTCTGAATCACTCGATACGTTGTTGATGCCTCAAGAAAAACCCCTTGCGCAAACTCTGTACACCAATCCTGAAGGACGTCCCCTTGCTTTGCACGCCCAAGGCACACATATGCCACGGCGTTCAAAGAAGCGAGATTTGACACTCACGTCGTCTTTCGAATCCCTTGCGCAATCACAACCCTCGAAATCTGGCCTCGAACCGCCTCAACCAAGGCATGCGCTTCGCGTCATCTCGGATTGGCATACTCGACGTTTCTGTGTTCAGGGCGAAAATCACCTCATCGAGTCCCTCAGGTCCCCTCCCCCGTTCTGATTAGTTTGAGGTGGCGCAACTGTCGTTTTGTTATCATACCCCTGGCCATTGGCCTTTACTTGTGCCCCGTGTACCCTCTCCGACGTCGTAAACTGGAGAGGTACGATATAGTCGTACGTTCCGTCCTTATTTATTTATTTATATATCGAAGAATAGGGAGGATAGATCTGGTGGTTAACCTACATAGTTGAGCAGTACTAGTGCACGAACAAGTTCTCCAAGACCACCCCCTCTATGACAGTCATTGCGTCAATCGTCAACCGTCGGGTGAAGTCCTGTCGTGATCGTTTTTGATGGCAGGGAACGCCGTGGACGGATTATTTATTGCCCCCAAGCGAGCCTTTTTTTCTCGTCATCCCTCTCGTACATCACTTGACAGATGCATCATGGAATAATCCATCTAGTGTTCGGCAGATGCGTATATGAACTATAATGATAATCGGGCTTGCTCGCTCGCGAAAGTATCTGCTGCCAGGGCGGGAAGCGACATACAATTTGTTGCTTGATGTGACTGTTTCCCTGTGGGCCGCTGATCCGAAAAAGTGATGGTTTTGGAGGGGCGGGTTGACGAAAAAATAAGCATTGATGACGTCTCAAGTACTTACTGAGGAAAAAAAGAAACGTTTTGTGCACGGAGCCTGGGGTCAATCATGATGGCGCCGGTCTTACCATCCGCATGCCCAAGCCCCATGGTCGTGATAGCTAAACGGTTGGAAACTTTTCTAGACTTTGAGTGTAGATTCACTCCTCGTGATGTGATCGCAGTCGTCGGACCTCGAAGAAGTTCGCCAGGCCACTAGAAGACCAATTCGATGGGATTACTCCATGGACCCTTGTTGGAACGTGAAAAGGAAGACGAGTCCAAGCCCTTGTCGACAATGAGGCTTTCCCTCGCAACGGGGGCGAATAATTCTTCCGCATGGTAAAAGCCTAGCGTAAATCGTGTACATATCCGATGATCCAGTCCAATGAATACAAGCCGTTAAGCAGATTGAGCAAATCTGAACTATCCAAGCGTAGCGTGGGATTCTAGCACGCTACATTGTAGATCATTTCACGCCTCCCCTGCGATTTTCAACAGAAACCTCGACTCTGCGTCGCGTTCTGCACCCGCTCTTGCAATGGTATCGCCCTTGGCGCAGGGAAATAGATTCTCCACTTCACCGTCATCATCTTCCATCGAAACGATCAAGTACAAGGTTGCCCTGATCGACGCATTGGGTTGTTTGAACGGCGGACGACGGGTACGACTTACCGGCCAACGTCCAGACCGAACGATTTGCATGCTGCCGAAAGCACTTTTGCTACTTTTGTCGTGCTCTTCGTTGTGAACTTTGATTCCTGCTTCGACAGCCGATGCGCAACGCGAATCATGAGTTTGTGGCTCTCACTGGACTCGGCTTGCGCTTGCGTTTGGGTCTCGTACTGAGTTTCCTTGTGCGCTAGTAGGGTGTGTGAGCCATCAGTCCAGTTCAGAGGCGATCTGACGTACGAGGTTGCGAGTGCTCATCATGAGGGTATGGTCGACTTCGACTTCGACTTCGACTCCCACTCTCGCGCTTGTCCTGTTTTATTGATTTCCCTATAGACCAGACTGAATAGACAGTCCGACAACACAATTCGTAACTCACTCAGTTGCTGGAGAGGTTCAGCCGACTGCGAGTCCAGCTGGGAACGATAGCCACTATCCCTCTCCTTCTTGACTTCTTTACCTAATGTAATAGATCAACGTGGATCAGTGAAACGACGTGGACAACGGCACGACTGCCCACTTGGTTGTATTGGTTTTGGTGGTGAAGCAACAGGGGGAACCTGGGACCTCGCCGGTACTTCGTGCTCTCGCTCTGACTCTTCACCCTCATCCTCGTCTTCGGATACCACACGACGCCGATTTCGTGGCTTTGGAGGGGAAGCCGTCCTCACTTCTTCTTCCCAGGGTTCTTCGCGTTGGTCTTCAGGTGCAGAAGCACCATCATGATCGTTCCCATGGTCCGACGCGGCGCTTTGCTCATCCCGTACTACCTCCATTGCCGATGTGTTCGGCTTGCCGCCAAGTCCATGCTCAGATTGTTCGTTCTCGTCCCCTTCGTCAGTGTTCAAGGGCAGCGCTTGTTTGACGCCCGAATCGCGTTCATCCTGTGTGTTCTCGGACGCTGCTGGCTGCTCTTCGTGTGAAACGCCTGATCTAGTTGAATAATGAACACTCACAGCAAGATCACGGCTTACCTTGGGGCGGCACGACCCTGGGACCGGAGACCTCGACGATAGCGCACCCGATGTAGGGGCTTATATGTTCCCATGCACTTTCTGTGATCCGTGCCGGTAGCCCGTTACAGAGATTCAGGCAAGAGGAGGAAAAAATTATTTCGACGTCGCCGAGGTCGAATTCTCTCCTAGCAACCTCTTCTAGGGTCTACAAAGCGATGAAGCGATGGTGGAGGCGACGTTCTGTGAGGCACACGGATGAGTTCTTACCTTGAGTTCTTTTGGCACGACGGTGTACACGTGATCGTCACCACGAGTGAGGATCAAGAGTGGTGTTTTCCGGGTTGGGGGACTCGCAGTCCAGTCTATGCAATTGTGGGCCATGTCAAATAGGCTGTGTCCAGCTTGGCGATATGTTTGGATGGGTTGAAGAGAGGAAACGGGTCGACTTGGTAGAACAAAAGGTAACGTGAATGATAATGCACAATTAACGCGTCGCCCTGGACCGTGTCAGTCACGTGCCCGCGACATTAGTACGGGTTAAAGTCAAGTTCTGTGCGTTGCCCAACATCATGATACTGCGTGTTTCAGGTCTGCTTGAACTCATCGATTCCTTTCAAGCTCTTCGAGGAGATGTCTGAATCGACGTATCTGAATTCACTCCTTACTCAGTGTTTGTTCAAGAGTCCAGTGCCAATTGGCGAGGATGACGGGGGGGATGGACACAAGGGCGACACTGTCGATGCCTTCAGGTAAGGTGAGCGCGCGTGCCTGGAGGAACTCAATAGGGTCGCGTCCACCCTCAAGGAACAAGAGTTTACTGGTCGACGAAACGAGTTTTTCCGCCGACCAGGCCCAGTCCCCGTCTTCACATGCCCAGGTCACTTGGCGTGTATACGCACTTTGCGTGTGCGAGCCTTTCACCCTCCCACACCTTTTTCCAATACAGTTCCTGCTCAAGACGAGAAATCGTCCATTCTGAGACTACCACCAAATTCACTTCCGGAGCGGACGGTCTCAGTTTCTTCATCGTTGACGTGGGTCACGTCGAAGATGAGGCGGCACAAGGGACGCGTGGAGAGCAGCTGGAGAGACTTGATGGGACCGGGTGAGGTATCTGGGTCGTCTTCCTGGTCGCTGTCTAGGTAAGATTTTCATCAAGATCATCCAGAGTGAACGATGTCTTGTGGTCCATGCTTAGTCCAATTGACTGCACCGCTGGCACGACACTTGTGTGGATCGCTTGATGGTAGGGAAAGGGTTGAAAGGGCGGATGGGTTCGACGTCGGGCGGGAGCGTTGAGCCTGGACATTCCAACCGCCATAGATACCGAGGACATCTCTCCACGACGGGCCGGCCTTTCTACAGACCGAACAGAGACTTGGAAGCAGAATCCATGCGCTGGGAGACTCGTCGTCGTTGGGACAAGGCTAGGAAGCGTCGTGGTGACAAGAGCATCTCCTTGATCTTGTAATTACGTAATGACATATGATCCTATCAAACGTTGTGTTCGCCTCGTTGACTCCAATCATCATACGACGCGTCGAAACACCTCCACTTGATCATCTCCATGGCTTTGAATGGTCGGGAGATCTTGTATTTTATGAGCGTCGGTGCCTCGTCGACCCCAATACCTGACCAGAGCTTCGAGGTCCGTCACGCACACTTTCCTCATGTCTCCCGCGCTTGTTAATGCCTGGCAAGGAACTTCGTGTTAAAGACTATCTCAAAGCATACAAAGCGACCACTCGACCACCCTTGCCATGTCCTCAGTCGCCCGACACGCCCAACGCGCGCGCAACCCTTGGCCTCCCCCCACTCTTTGTACCCGCAGCTATCCCCGTTCCCTCTGACAATCTCAACAGCACGAGCAGCACCAGCGACGCACCAGTCACCCTCCCCGCAAACCACGAATTCACCTCCACCAAAACCATCACCGGAGAGCATCTCGAGAGCATCTCTGCTCAGACGCTCTACAATCACTTTTCACACGAGGTTGGTTTCCCATCGGCGCGTCCCATGATTATTTTCCCCCTCTGTCATCCATATCATCATCCTACACACACCCTCTCTCTCGCTCTCTCTCTGTTGATCAACGAGTGGCAACCTCATTTTTTTTTCTGTTGGTCTGTTCCAGCTAACTAATCATGTACGTCAATCGGTACACAGGAACTTCGATATCAAGCCTATCACTCGGGGAATAAAATGCCATCTCTATCGTCGCCCATCGGTACGATGGAAGGCGGGGCGACGTCATCGCCCGTCTATCCGTTTTATGAAAACGACTCGAGAACGACGGCGTACTTGACATCGACCGCGGTTCCGGGCACCCCAGATTATTTGATGAGTATCGTCGCGTCACATAAATACGAAAGACATTCGTTCGAGGTAGGGGCCTTCTCGCGTCATCTTTTTCTCTCCTTGTCGTGTTTCGGCCTTGTTATTTTCGACGACTCATCTGGACTTGGTTAGGAACTTCGAATAGCGTACTTCTTGGCGGGTAAGGAGGTTAGGTCGTCGGAGATACCCACTCGTGGCGCGTTGCCTGCCCAACTTGCGCCAACGCTATTTGGACGCCCACGAGGCGACGCGTTTTCGTCGGGGTCGGGGTCGTTGAAGCTCTTTTGAGCTTTTCCGCACTCGGTCTATCCTATCTAAGGTGCCATCGTTTGCTTCTCTTGTTGTGTGTAGACGTATGTATTGTGACGAGCATACGGTAAACCACCGTCGATCGTGTCTTTCCGTATTTATCACGCAAAGCCATAATTGACTAATGCAAGCGACAAGGCTTGCATAGACTCATCTGCACCGACATCCATCCAACGGGAGCAACATTATTCATACACGACACAAGGGTAACATTTACACCACAACACGCAGGCGCTGCCTTTCAACCCGCGACACGCCCTTTGTCCCCATCGCCGATCCCACCTTTCTCTCAGGGGAGGCTCAGCACGATCTCCATGAACCCATCATAGTCGATCTCAATCCACCCATCGCTATTCGTGTCGTGACGTTTGAACGACTCGGTGATCTGCTTGACGACGACACACGCGCGCACGAAGCGGTCGAACGTGATGCCCGGGAATGAACCCCCAGAATACGTCACGGGCGACGTGTACTTGCGTTCGATGAGTTCGATGAGACGCGGTGTGAGGCGATACCTGAACCAGTGGGTGACAGTGGTGTGAGCAGCGGCCCCCCTCCCCCCTGTGATCGCAGTAGGATTTGAAGCACGAGGGGAAGATGGGGTGATGGATGATTCGGACAGTCGTGATGCACGTACCCAAACTGAGTGAGGGCATCCCGTAATTCCCCAGCGTCGATCGTCCCAGAGTGGTCCCGATCAAAGTGTCGAAAGAGGTTTTGCCAGTCCTGGAGGGGTGGACGGGATGAAACGTGTGCTATCGATCGCGTACGTGCATCATCGTGATCGCGATGCCTACCTTGATGTACCACCAAATCCCCGAAAACTAGAGACAGAGACAGAGACAGAGACAGAGACAGAGACAGAGAGCGCGCGTGTATGAGGTGACCAACCGTCATCATCTCTACACACAAAAGCCAATCAGAAAACGCACCTGTTTAAACCCGATGGTTCCGTTTCGATTGGTATCCTACAAACCACATCAATGTATCCCCATTCAGTACACAAGCGCGACCCTCAATCGATTCCACAACCACGCACAAAGAGCTGCATGAGGAGCTTGATCGTATCCAAATCAAACGCTACGAAAGAAAAAAGAAAAGAAAAGAAAGAAGAGGAAAAACGTCCCTGTGATATTCGAAAAATAAAATAAAATAAAATAAGACGCACGCGCCCAATCGCCATGATCCAGAACCCGTTCTAACAACATCGATCCGTATGTCCATCCGTCCGAGTGGCAAAAAAAACAAAAAGTCATCACCACATCCCATCAACAACACGAATGGGAGGTGGGGATGAGGGGGCCGAACTTACGGAGTTCGACGATCGTGATCTCCCCTGATCGATCCGCGTTTACGCCATTGAACCACTTCCATAACCTGGAAAAAAAAAAAAAAGAGTCATCAAAAAGCAAAATCGCACCCCCCAACCCCACGGATGAGAGCGCTGAACGTACTGAGGATCCGCATCGGGTGGCGGGACGAGTAAATCGGACGGGTAACCAGAACTCGTCACTGAGCTCGCGTAGCCCGTTGCCACGGTCGGTGGCACGTAGATGCTGGAAGGTGGGGGGCCGTACTAGCGTGATGATCATCACCGAGATCAATTAGCTGCGGAACGAGAAGGAGATGAGCTAGGATTGACTTACGTAGGACATGTGTTGTACAGTAGTAGTGGAGGAAAGGGTAAAAGACCAGTCGCGATAAGCAGCCGCTCGAGTCCTTGCCAATCCCGTCGGCCGGGTGGATTCTGGCACTGCGCACGGAGGCAGTTCATGTTTTATAGTAATCTTACGGAAGCATTTTGATCAACTCGTTCTCGTCTCGCGATAAGCTCGACGCAACTTCTAGAAGCAGACTAGTCGACCTCGCGCGGTGGTCGTGTGAGCTCGCCAGAAACCGATAGGAAAGTAGCTCTGAATAACTATCCTAATAATGTTACAGGTATCCTCCATGGTGGCTGACAGGTAGTCTAGACATGTGAGCATGTGCAAAAGGGGGCAGTGGGGGTACTAAGAGCACGAAGCGAACAACTTGGAAAAGTATGTGTGTCGACATAGCTTGTGAAAGAGCCCAACAGGGCGTAAGGCGTATCCATTGTTGAACACCGTGGTCAGAGGCATACACAACGTCCCCGCGGTCCAGGTTGGAGACGACGCGACGCTCAGGCACTGGCCGCAATCACGGGTGGAAAATCCACCGCCTTCTTCTTCGCGCCATTGTTCCCGTTTCCACCAGGTAACGCCCCCCTGGCACCTCTTCGCGCCGCATCCCCGTCCGCAGCGCCCAAAACATCGGCCTCAAACGGCGTCGTCAAAGGCTCCATCGACACGTCTTCGGGTTTCAGCGTCAGCAAACCAGGGGGTAACGGCAACATCGGGCCACCACCCATATCCTTGGGTGGCGGTCCAGTCGCTTTGGCTTTCTTCTTCACAGCGCCCGTCGACGGTCCACTCTTCATGACCTGTCCGATAGGCCCCAGCTTGGTTTGAGAAGAGGGCGGCGCATCGTCCGGGAGGGTTAATAGACTTGGCCCAGGTGTAGAGCCAGCCGTATTCGCGAGTTCCATGCCAAACACTGGTGCGCCATGCGGAGGGGGAATAAGCGACATACCAAGGACAGGCGGAGGAGCAGGCACGGAGGGTGCCAACGTGGCAAGTCGCTCCTGGTAATATGGTTTGAGCAACCCGATCTGATCTTCCACGTTCTTGGAGGTGATTGGGACAAACGGCGGCGGCGGCGGATAAGGTGGCGGCGGCTCTGTCGGCTTTGCCCTGCCATGCGATTCATGTCAGTATCCCAATAGGCACACGCAGCGATGAACATACTTTGTGGCGCCGGCTGCACCGCCGTGTTTTCCTTTCAACAGTTTCTTGGGTACGCTCAAGCTCGAGAGACCAAGCTCTGATGCGATACCCAACTCCTTGAGTCCGAGGAAATCCTCATCGAACGCTTCGGAGAATCCTCCCAAACCCATTGCAAATGACGTCTCCGACTCCTCATCCTCTGAGCCCGCACCAAAGAGTGCATCGTCGTCCAGAACGTCAACAGATGTTGCTTCACGGTAAGCATTGACAAGCTTCTTCTCCAAGTCAGTAAGGCGAGAGCCATGTCGTACGACATCATCCTTGATGTACCGTTCCAGGTCTTGGATCTTCGTGATCCCGGATTCGAAGAGGGTATGCAGAATAATTTCCTACCCACATCATATAATGTCAGTATTTCTTCTTCCATAACACCGAGGCCGAAACGAGCATCTTGTTGGCATCTGTTTGAAGGAGGCCAGGATAGCTCACCTCAGGTGTCATAGTCTTTGTATATTTGTCACAGAGGAATCTAAGCGTCCGGCCCACGTTCAGGAGAAACTCAGATGTTACACCTGTCAGAACGTCCAGGGTTGAAGCAGAAGTACCTTGCGAAGATCCAAAAATTCAATGCTCGGGCCCTGCTGATCGACGACCCACTGTCAGCACTCACCTTGGAAGCCAGCATGCTCCAGCACCTTCCCGTTCATCCACCGTAAACAATGCACAGCCCGCTCACCTCCCAACTCGATACCACTCTCTATGCCACCGCCCTTCAATCCCACCAGCGATTTCCACGGCCGCTCATCAACAAACTCGTCCACAGGATCATCTTCGGCCGTTTCTGGCGGTTCATCAGTCCCCAAACCACCGCTGTCTTCGGTGTTGAGGTTCAGTGCTGCAAATTTGGCGTGTGTTCTCCGGACGCGTTTCAACGTTTTAATGTTGCAGTTCATTATACCAAGGAGAGTATTTGGCGGTGCCGTGGGTGCTTGGGGCCTCTGCTTTAGGCGTTTTCGCTTTAGTGGTTTCAATGTACTTGATTTGGCCTTGACCTGAAGAGGTGGGTGACTCGAAGATGATGAGGGAGGAAATTGGATGAGGGAAGGAAGACCATTGGCAAGTAACGCATCGGACTGTGTGGCAGACCACCAGAGCTCGGTAGCATTTCTATTCCTTTCTCTAATAACGCTTTCATCATCCGACTCGGGAGGGGTGAGTCGTACGCGTTTCCGAGGACGATTGAGGATACCATTGCTGAGTGGTTCAGGGAAGAGTTTCGGTGTCCGGAGGTTCGGTCTGGAATCAAGAATGAACACTCACGGTAGCCTGCGTTTCAGTCCTGCGTCATTCTCTAGTTTGACACCTGCCAACTGCTCATCCTCGCTCTCACTCTCCCATTCCGGCGTCACGACATAACTCCGTAGCCTCTCAATAAGACCTTGATGTAAATGACTGTTTGCATGGGCAAGGGTAGATGGACCAGGTTCACCAAGTCCATCCAGCTCGATATCAAGGGATCGAAAAGTGGCCATTCCTTCGGGGGTACGTACAAGTGTAGGCGTATCTCCAAATGGCACATCCATGCTCATTTTTTTGATGGCGATACCCGGGGCAGGCCGTGTGCCATTGATCAAAGACAGTCGAGGTGCCGGAATAGCATCTGGAAAAAACTGCGACACAGAAGACGGCCTGATACGATCATGTGACGAATATCCGTTGATCTTCGGTCGCGCGACAGGCCGAGAAGGGGGAGATGCAGAGAAATCGGGGGGTATAGTAGGATCGACGCGGTCCTTGCGGTCGGTAATATTCGCGAGGAGTCCGTCAGCCTTGTTCTTCAAGCGTATCGCGCAATGTCGGAGGGGGTGATCCTGTCGGAGAAGGTAGGCAGTGACAATGAAAGACAAAGAACGGTGGAGAGTGGGATTTAATAGAAGAAAAGGACAAGCATTGAGATACTCACCTCCGTCGCGTTATATGTGAAGCAATTCGACCAGATGAGGTCAAGGTCGTCCTTGAACTCGCGCTTGGACTTGTACTGCTTCGCCTTTACCTTCTTAAGCATTGACTGTAGGTCCATAGGATTGGATATCACTATGAACCAGCAGGTGGTATAAGAAAATGCTATGAGAAGAAGGATGCCACACGCACCGTCATAGTAATCTGGAACATCCGATTTTGCGACTGGCTTGAGGAACGCTTCCGCATCATGGTTATCCTGGCAGCATGGATCAGGAGGGGCGCTGGGCGTTGGGAGCGGTGAACCACACGCACCATAGTGACTGTTCGGAGGTCAAGTAGCAGCCCCTCGAGTGATTCGTAGAATGGTTCGGAGACCTTGTTGTCGTACCCCTGGCGCTAATGCATATGTCAGGTAACTGTGGCAGCAGGGTGGCAGCGCTGCATACCCTAACATCCTTAACTGTGTTTAACAGCAGTTTCAGGTCAGGAGTCGCCTGGACCTGACTTTCCGTCAGTGTCCGGAGGAGGTTCTACGACGCATTGCACGGTGAGCTCGCTGTGTTCATAGTGGTGACGAATTCCTCACATTCATGGCCGCTGAACGCGCTAAGCGCGACGTAAGTTCAGTGACGCTGTGTGGGGCGAGCGGGACCAGGTGCCTAATTCAATCTCCGCCCGTAACCGGCTCTTGGACAAAGGAAACAACTTTATTCGAGTTCGTGGCTCGCTTTGGTTCCTACTGGGGGGACTGCCCTCGATCCTGAGGTTCGCAATGGAAACCAGCCCTCTGCATTCACCTGGATTTTGCAGCTTTGCTGATGTATTTTTTTCCGCAAAATATATGAGGTGAGATTGACTCCTGAATCCGTTCACCCAAAGCTTGGTCTTCTGCCTGCCGTCCATATACCCGACCAACCGGTTCATGTTTATCCTATGCATCGTACGGAGCGGTCCTCTGCCCACACAACGCTGTATTGCCATCACGGAAACGTTTGACCTGCCACCCTCCCCAGTGGTGACTCACCCGTGCCAAACTCTAGATGAATCATCCAGTGGCTTGAAGCCTGTCCTCTTTGGTGACTTTTGGCTATAATGATCACCCGCTATTGACAGGGCTGGTACCCTGATGTTATTGGATGCAAGAACAGCGCATAGACTGTCGATTCTCGATGTTTCGCACTGCACCGGTCGGTGGACTCGATATCTATGATTAGATTACAATTCCCGGAGTCCCGCATCCCAACGGCGGCCGTCTTGCAAGACGTCGTAGTGTCGTCGAATGACCATAATCACGTCCGGGCCGAGCGGGTATCCGGACCGCGGTAGATGTATAAGAGGGGATCGGAGAATAACGTTTTTACGCATCTTCGTCTCGACATGTCCCTTGGAAAAGTGATCCCTCTCAACACCGGTGCCACCATCCCCCAGATCGGTCTCGGGACGTGGCTGTCGAAACCAAATGAAGTCGAGAATGCGGTTCGTCATCTCGTCGTTGTCGCCCATCTCCCCTGACTCCGATCTAGGTCGAGATCGCCGTTCGAAACGGTTATCGCCACCTCGACCTAGCCAGGATATACCAAAACCAAGACGAGGTTGGTCGTGCCCTCAAGAAAGTCATCCCTTCGGTCGTCTCCCGCGAGGAGCTCTTCATCACGTCCAAACTCTGGAATTCCTCCCACCAGCCGCATCTCGTCGAGGCCGCCCTCGACGAGACCCTTGAACAACTCGGTCTTAACTACCTTGATCTCTACCGTGCGTTCGGGACGCATATAGCCACCCCTTTTTATTGACGAGCCACAATCCAGTCGTCCACTGGCCCGTCGCGTTCACGCCCGGAAAGGGCCTCGTCCCTGTTAACCAGTCTGCGGGTGAGGTCGAACTCGACACAGAAACGTCCCTCGTTGACACCTGGAGGGCCATGATCAAACTGCGAGAGACAGGAAAGGTACCGTATATGCGCAATCCCATCCGGAAGTAGACTCATTCCTTGTCCAGGTCAAGGCAATCGGTGTCTCAAACTTTACCGCTGCTCATCTCCAAGGCATTATTGATGCCACTGGTGTCGTTCCGGTGCGCTCTCCTCCGAAACTGTTCCGTTTCGGTGCTTATCCGGTCGTGTCGTTTTAGGCGGCCAACCAAATCGAGGCCCACCCTCTCCTTCCGCAAGACGATCTCGTTGCATACTGCGCGGAGAAACAGATCCACCTGACGGCTTACAGCCCTCTCGGAAACAACTGTGGGTCATTCGCTTCGGCCTGCAAAGGGTTTTCCGTTGATGTCGTCATCAGTGGTTGGTGTTCCCATGCTCACTGATCACCCTGTCGTCCAATCGGTCGCCAAGAGCCTCGGTGCAACCCCTGCCCAGGTGTTGGTTGCGTGGGGCGCTTACCGTGGGTATTCTGTTATTCCCAAGAGCGTCCAAGAAGGTACGTGATGGATGTCGTGGGACAGATTGGACGTTGATGCCCTGTCAGGCCGCATCATTTCCAACTTTAAGCAGGTCGAATTGAGCAAGGGAGACTATGAAAAGGTGACAGCAATTGGACACGGCAACATGAGACGGTGCGGGTCTTTCGAAACTTTTTGTTGCTGAGTGTTGATCTCACCTCAGGTACAACATACCTGTGACGTACAAACCCAAGTGGAACATCAACACCTTTGGCGAGGAAGCTGAGAAGAGCGCAGTCACGAGTGTCAAGATTGCTTAGACGACTGTGTCCGGTTTGAAACGTTTGTATGACTACTGTAGCACGAGAATTTGTTGACTTGGGGGGTAATAAAATAAGAGATTCAGAGATCTGGCTGTCGACACGTTTTGAATGGCGCAACTAGTTCGGCGATTAGCAGCGAAACTTTCGGGATCCGCCCAGACATCGACACTGCATCTTTGCGGGGGGGATAATCCACTCCATATTTACTCTGCCATCCTCCCTTCGTTTCTTCCCCGCTCTCCTCCCCCCCGTCCATCCTCCCCCATGCCGGGTGGTTCTCCGACTGCCTATCTTCTCTGGTCCATCCTCTCCACCTTGGTCAGTCCCTCCTATCCTCCACATTTCTCATCCCAACTTTGCCCCACATTCAGTTCTTCGCCTTCCACCTCTTCCATCTATGGAGCTACGACAGGTTCCAGTGCCTCAAATGGCGCCAGTCCGGCAGAAAGCCCGGCGCCTTCAAGCGTTTCATGAGCGTACGCCTCTCTCTCTCTCTTTCGCTACCTCTTCTTCTCATCTTGTTACTAGTACACCTACTTGGCAACCCTCACATGTCTCGTCTTCTTTACCGTTGCGTTCACTTCTCTCAAGTTCCAAGAAGGTGCGTTTCCATTAGCCTCTCCTTTCGTCGCTTCTCTATCCTCGGTCCAGGTTTCATAACGACAGCAAAGGGCCAGGGTGAGATTACCCTCCATTTCTTCCGTCTGTCCGCTGATTCCCCCGGCCAGTAACACCTGTCCCGCTCGAGTACTACTCGCCTCGTAACAAAAAATGGGTGCTCCCACTCTTGCTCGTCTTCAGCGTCGCATGGGGTTGTGAACTGTCAGTCCTCCGTCACCTTCTTCTACTGATCGTTTAAACATCATCTCACATCTAGTGTCACCCATCTCGAAGGCAAGCCCGCTCTCAACCATCCCCTCGCACTCCGCTGATTGTCCTGCGCGACGCAGAGTTCACTTTCTGGCTATTTCTCCAAAATCAAGGCCCTACCACGAGGCTGTGGTTCGACAGCGGCGAGTTCAGGTTCTGGCGCTGGGGTATTCCGCCATGGTTATTTGTGTCCAAAACGTTTGATTCGCTGATTGCGCGGTGCCAGGCACGTTGTTCGCCTTGATCGGGATGCCGCTCACAACTTTCGTCTCGCGGAGACAACTCGACTTGGTAACCACCACAAGCTTTTCTTGACGAATCAATGATGTTCATGTGACTGTTCTAGTGCCTTGCTTGGACGCTTCTCGTCGGATCTTCTGCTTCCACTGCAACATCCTTGGCCTTCCTTTACGTCCTCTCACGGTTTCCTGCTTTCATTCGCCGCGTAAAGGACGACGGCGCTGCTCCCAATGTAGTTCTTCGTCTTGTCTTCTTTTACCAGCTTAACGTGGGTACATCATGTTCATACACTCTCAATCAATTAACCAACGTTGCGGATCTAGGCTGGACGCATCATCTATCGCTTCTTGTTTTCTCTTCCATTGTTTGTATTATCCCTAGATGGTGTACAAGGGAGTCACGCAATTAACGATAGCCCGTAAGTGTTTGCGGTGATATGCCTTCTGCAACGTCTCATTCTTCGTTCCCTGTGTAGTTTTTGGCCGGGTAAGTACTACCGCTCGTCGAGAGACTGGGGTCAATAATGGTGCTGGTTAGACTGCCTGTTGATGATTGGAGCCATTGGTTCCTTTGTTTCGTCTGCGATAACGCTACTCGTATGTCGTCCCCTGCCCTCTCATGTAATTCACGACTAAAAAAATTATATTTGATAGATTTTTTTCCCGCGTTCGCTGATGGAAGAACTTGGGTACACCGTCATTGCTGTCGCAAAATCACCCTCGACCGCCGACCTGAACCGGCCGCCTGTTAGCTCCAACCAGCGCGCCGCTTCTCCAAAGGACCAGGTGATACCGATATTTCGGGTACCCTCGGAACAAGCTTCATCAGATTCGGGACATGATGCATCTCCCGAGTACGAACCGGAGGACCCGGCTAGTCCCAACTCGGTCGAAGGGAATTTCCGAATGCAAGTCTGTCGCACTCACGGTGCTGAAACGCCCAGCTCGGAGTCGTATATTTTCGATCGGCGTTCAAGGAGTCTAGTGCGGTCACGCTCAGAAGGACATGCAAGCGCGCTGCATCCTCATGTGAGGCACCTTTTGTCGTGTTTTTGTCCATGATTTTCCCGCTGATCGCCCTTATTGGCAAGGTTCGGGTATTCCGGTCACCCATTGGTGGGAAAACGTTGGATGTCCTTGTTTTGCGTGCCTTGACTTTATTTGCAGATGTATGTGATATTGAAGCGCTCGACAACATGCCCGAACGATGACCGACCTGGAACCGCACCCGTCCACGTGGTCATACAGCTGATACCCTTGGCACATGATGCTGATGCATGACTACTCAAACGCCGCCTCCCCGTTTCCTGCCGGACCGGGCACACCGCATCATCGTACTTGTTCCGTCTCTTGTTTTCACTCTCTGTCGCGCATGTGCTCCGATTGCTCACGTTTTCAGACTGATTCAATAACTCAACGCATCTAATGTCTGCTATGGACAATGTATTCATAGTTACCTCTCTTATTCTCTTTGGCGACCTGGAAAAACGCACGCACACACACACACACACACACCCACACCCACACACACACTCACGTATGACACAAACATGCACTGTTTCTTATATAATACCCCGATCAATCTATCGATACACATCTCGATCCCAAACTGGAAAGAGCGTCGGTTTTTGTGTTGGCCGTGGTGTGATCCGATGGATCAAGATCTCAAGAGACTCGAGACTCAGTTTGGGACACACGTTCGTGCAAAGTAGGCAACTTGCTTGGGTGCGAGGACCGCAGCAACCCATGTGCCTTGGTAAGGGGGAGAGGCACACGGCGTAAGATGGGCCACAACTGGGATGATGATCAATGGACACCGTATCAGCGTCATGCCAGCATCATCAATCTTCGTCTGCCCCAAAACGGTCGCCCAACACTTTTGTGTTGGTAAACCGAAACGCGTCGTGCGCTTGGGAGTAGACCGACCTGATGTGGCGGTTTTACTGTGACTGGA
Source organism: Rubroboletus pulcherrimus (assembly GCA_038091165.1). Classification (NCBI taxonomy): domain Eukaryota; kingdom Fungi; phylum Basidiomycota; class Agaricomycetes; order Boletales; family Boletaceae; genus Rubroboletus; species Rubroboletus pulcherrimus. The sequence goes on from JBBPNY010000018.1 coordinate 28,590, forward strand.
AACTTGACGTAGGAAGGGAAGGCTGTTTTGGGTCAGAGGGTGAATCACGTCCGATCAAGGGTGGTGGTGGTGGGAGGGGGAAACATTCGGTACCGGTGAGCGAGCACGCTCCTCCTCCAACTCCAATCCGCGTGCGGGGGTGGGTATGAGCGCTTTGAACAACGTCGGTCAGAACCGGGTAGGGACCCGTCGACAAACTTTCGGAGCGGCACTGTGTCGTGGGCATGGATACATGTACACACATACCGAGCATCCTGTCCGTAAAATCGGGAGGGGAGGATGTTGTACCTGCCGAGGAATTCGGACGCCGATCGAAACGCACTTGAGTCCAAGATTCAGTCCGATATTTACCAATCGACCACATGGCGATCGGATCTTTGTTCTCGTCGCACAAACGTTGAATTACCCCGTCCGTCTCATCCGAGATCGCGGCGAAGTACGGCTCGGCGACGTTAATCCAAGCACTCCCGAAACCGGCCAGTTTCTGGACCGTAGGCTGAGGAGCGCACGGTCCAAGATACCTCAGGATCAGCCTCATCTTCGCATTCTTGTTCGCTGCCGTCTCTGCCCACGCCACAAAGCTTCCCCATAACGGCATACCTGCGCATTTGGCAACTGACTCTCTAGACTCTGCAAGGAAGACGCGGTGTGCAGTGACCTTGCGCAGAATTAAAAAAACGTCCGATGAATAGGATCATAACTTACTCACCACCTCGGAGTGTCTCATTTGCGACAGGATCACAAACTGAGTTCGCCCGTGAGTTGAATGCCCCGGAGACAAACAGATGCGGATCGTTCGTTGTGAAAACCGGGCGGGCGCTGATCTCACACACAATCACTGATTTTGGAGAAGCAAGCTGAAATGACTCACGGTCGAACGACGATACGCCAGGGCACAACCGTAACGGTATCGACTTTGACTCAGCGACCCTTCATAAATTGCATCCTCGTGTCCAACACGAGAGTCAGACCGGAACAATTACTCCGGCCACGGGCCCCGAGTCCTGAAACTGACTGAGTCGAGATGTGATGGCCCCGTCCCTCGTTTCGGATAGCCTCGGTAAGCATCTTTCCTGGGTGCAATCTCCTCACGGGGTGAGGAGCCTAGCATGACAATCATAATAGCGCCACCGACGAGCACCACCAGTAATACGTACGATTGCGAAAGCTGATCGCCAACTTGAAGTAGACGTGGTTGGCAGCCTGAAAAATTTCTGCCAAGTCGCGGATCTTGGTGGTCTCCAGTTCCTTGATCTTCTACCGGTTACCCTCCAGGCACTGCCCCTTGGCGTCGTTCACGTGGCCCTTGTGGATTCATACCGGACTCCGAAGCTGATAGAACCTGTGTTCCGCGTAGAACATCGGAGGGTGGTGCGGAGCCACGTCGGGATCATCATTTCGAAGCCTGCGACAGGACGCGACAGGCGGATCGTTGGCCGGGGCTAACACAGGCGGGAGCTTGTCTCCGAGAAACGGAACTGCACCTGTCAATCATTGAGATCAAAGAAACGTGCAAGGGATACTCACTCATCGCGTCTTAGGACCTACCTATGACGTCATAGCTCTATTCGTTCGCACTCTGGTCGTTTGTTTTTCACATCGAAACGCAGACCGGCATGGATGAGGGCATTAACATACACATTCTCATCACTTGATCTGTGGGTCCAAAGTACCACTTGCAACCACAGTGCACCCTATGCTTTTAGTTTCTACACCCAGCTCATTGAATCGTGCCGTAACTTACACGTCTCTTCTACGACGCTACCTCCCCATTCGTAGCAAGTCGAGCCTCCACTCGACGACCCCCATCTCCGGCTTTTGCACGCGTTCAATTGGGTCTATCAAGCGGCCCCTTTCCTTCTCTTGCATCCTAGCCGCCCAAGAATCTACGGGCTGCCCCTGTTCGGCCTCAGGCTTCTTCCAGATCGTCTCGATCGCCTCCCGCAGCTCCGCGTCGAACGCGCTGCACTCTTCCTGCAGGGCTTCACCCTCCGCGCGGTGCGCCTTCGAGAACTGTAGTAAATGAGGCAACAGCTTCTTGACGTCGCCTGCGAGTGGTCAGCGGCGTGGCCTTGAGTGCTCGACATAACCCACAGGGAGAGACGTACCTTGGGTGACCGTCCACCTCGCCACCAATTTCGAAATTGACCCGAGGAGATATTCTTCCTCGTCCACCGTGCCCTTCCGTCCGGACCCGACCTTGCGTTCCATTTTTCTCTTCGTCTTGGAACTATGCCTAAGTATAGTGCGTTTATAAACCTCGCTCACACCCTGGAGGACAGGGGTATCACTCACTTGGATGCCTTGGACGTGACAGATGGCGCGACCGTGTACCTCGTGAACGCTGTCGGCGCCATCGACACGTCCGTCATCACATCCACATTGTAGAGATTTGTGTCCTCGGTGCCATAAAAGGCGTCTTGGCAGTCCGTGTTATTGATGTCATTGCAATTCAAAACGGTCAGATGGGAAGGCGTACCTGGTTGCTCTGCTTTCTTGATACGAAGCTCTTGCAGTCGAGCGATTTGTTTACGAAGCTGCTCGCGCATCTCTGCGAGGTCATCTGAGAACTGAGATCGGGTCTCGAGCGCCCCTGGAAGTATTACGTCCTCAAAGAGCTCAGACGTCGAGTGCAATGATACCTTGTCGTCGATGGGGTGAACGAGGTACCGACCAAGGTACTTTGATAGACTCACAATCCTCCGCGCCTCTGAGAGTTCATTGCCCTGGACGAGAGCAATGACTGCTTGTCGAACATCTCCGGCATAATCAATAGAGACTCGTGCCGCTTCGAGATAACGCTTCTTTGACAAAAGCTCCTCTGTAAATAGCACAAGTTAGGCAAGTCGAAACACCAGCCCAAAAACGGACCAGAGATGCGATGAGCAATCTCTTTGATCTCTTCTCCGGGCACGTTTTCCCTTGTTGAAATATAAAAGAGCTCCTGCCATTCTAGTGCCCTTTCGTGCGCCACCATCGCTTTTCGCAAGTCACCTGCCTCGATAAACGCTAATAGATCCCGGCTCAGTGAGCGTCAGCCCGACTTGGAAAATGGCTCCGAACCTAGAGCTGCCTGTTTGTAGTCCCGCCGATCGAAAAGCCAACTGCCATACGTGGTTAGGACGGCCTCGAGGATATATCAGTCAAATACTCTGTTAGGACATAGAGAAGGGCTGACCTGGTGTTGCGCCGTACCTTGCCAAATTGCAAGACCTTCCTCGTATAGCCGATGGCGCTCAAGGTATTCGAGAGCCTCCTGGAAATGATCAGGGCCTATCAACAGTGTGAGCGACCGGTAAAAGAATTTCGATTCATTCGCCCGACCTGCAAGATTGAGGTTTGATAGTGCCTTCCCATATCTTCGAAGATGGTCGTCGATTTTAAAGCGCTGGTAATATTGAGGGAGAGCTCTCAGTTCTCGCAGGAATGGGAGATACTCTCTCGGATCCTGAAACGAGGATAGGTTAGGCAGATCCTGTCGTTTAACCTGAACGGGATGACCTTTTGCGCGTGCTGGGCTACCATTAATACCAGCGAGAAATCGTACATTCCAAGGGCAGTGTCAAAGAGTCTATCAGCGTCCACGAGGAAAATAACATATTTCACAGCTTCCTCGACCAGGTCTGGCTGCGATTCTGAAAAATGTTCATGAGGAATGCTGAAAATCGAGCACAGGAAAACGTCAACCTCGTAGGTGGAGCAGCATGGCGAGTGCTGCTTCGTGATCCGGTGGCGATTTGACCACATGTGCAGTCAAAACTGAGTTGACGTACTTGGTGATGTCTTTAATTTCGAGTTCACGACGTACGGCGTCGCATACGTCAGTAATCGCCTTTTGCGTGAGTTGGCTTCGCCTACGTGGATCAGGAACAAGATGCTAGGCGCCAAAGAAGGTGAGACTGACCCAACGTTAGTTAGGAATAAATTAATGTAATCGACATCCTGGACTTGATCGACAAATTCGGACACCCTTGCCATGAACGCGTCCTGGTCGTGCTGCACAATGATGCTAAGATCGATCCGATGCTTCCGGCATGACGCGAAAGCCTTTTGCCACCGCCCTCTGTAACCAAACTGAGTGTAAGGAGCCCCACACGAAGCGAGACATTGTCTACGCACGAGTCAAGATCAGCCTTCACGACTTCCATGACCAAAGGACGAGGGTTGATCGTCTCCAAATTACCTCTTGGCATCTGCAGTACCAGGCTCATAGTACTAGGCACGACTGTCACAATTCGGGAACCTCGTTCGACACGGCGCTTCTCCCATGTGTCACTCGACAACTGCGTAGTTGGCGTTCCGTTTTCCAGAGATAGCTCATCCTCTTCTTTTTTCCTGTTCTGCAAATGTTTTGCCAATGTCGTGACAGGAACGAATTGGGCGTCGTGCGCTGCAGTGGTGAACATCACGAAACCCGATGCAATAACGAAGGAGTTGGCGTTGCTTGCAAGTAATACCGGCTGCGACCCGAGAGCGACGCAATATAATTTGCCTGAATATGCATGGCCGACAAACAATCGAGTGTCATCCACCACGGAACATGTCGCCCAGAAGCAGTGCTCGGGAAAGGCACAAAGTGGCGAAACAATATCTTGGGTGTAATCCACTGGTACCAATGTCAGCAAAAATGAAGACATGGGTCCCAAAGTGACTCGACCTTCAAATATTTCTCCGTTAATGTCCTGCCAAGCCGGGGGCAGGTGAACGTAGCTCGCAATGAGTCGACCATTTACTCCTGGGATCTTGACAAGGAAACATTCCTCCCTCTCGGGTTTGTCACCACTGACGTCAGCGATTGAAATCTCGTGTACGGCGACATGGTCGGAGCCTCTCTCTGAACCGAGCAACGTTGCCTTCACAATGCGCATTCCACCGCCGGTCACATCGGACACGGACACTTGTCTCCAGAACTTTTCTCCGTCGCGTAGCCCTGCCGTCCAAACAAGCGTGGGATCCATCACCATCACCTTTCCTGGTCCTATCCTCGTATTCAGCGACCAGACAGAAACGCGACCGTTCTGCCATACGGAAGCCAAAAGGTCATTAGACGGGGATAATGAGATATGAACCGGTGTCTGCCCAGAAGAAGTATCAGCGGAAGGAGTGAACAGTGACATTTTAAGTTGATAGGACGACATTGGAGGAGGGACATTTTGAGTGCGGAAAGGCGTAAGCAGAACTTCATCTGTTGGACGGATTGCCAAGTCAACAGAAGTTATGACTGAACGAGAGGGAGACAACCTCCGTCAACAACCCCAACAGTACCGGTAGCATTTGCACCAGCGCAGGTCTCCCATGCGAACGTTCTAGAAATGAGTTGCGCTAAAAAGCACTAGATTGAATATGGACGTGCAAAAACAACCACTGAATGCAAAAAGCTTACATGCGGTCGTCGTTAGCAGCCTCAACGAGGTTTCTGGATGCCAAGCGACACTCGTGAAGTGGCTACCACCCGGAGCCTGGAGCTCTTGCTTGAGATACCTATGTTATATGTTCCAGGAAGGAGTCAACAGAGGAGAAGGTATGAAGTAACTGACAATGCTACCAATGATAGTTCCCAGTTGTCCACAGCTGCATCACGTCGCCATCCAGCTTCTCGATCCACACTGCGAGGACGGCGGAATCAGGAGACCACACGAGGTCTTTGACTTTGTATCCTGAGCCGTCGTCCTCAAGTGGACGTCGCAGACTAAATTCGCCATGTCGGAGGCCGTTTCTCTCGAAGAACACAACATCGTATTTGCCACTTTTTCGAGCATCCTGAGGTCCCGTCCGGACCTCGTTTTGCGTAGATGCGATTAAACCACCATTCGGTCTCCATGCAGCACTTGCCTCGAGACCAGGTACTGTTTCGGAAGTCGATTGCAGGTGACCTTCGCGGGAATACACCCTGATCACACGTCGCGGACGCGACGATCGTGAAGAAACCGCAAAGTAGGCGCCATCTCCACGCCAGGTAATACGTGGCCGACCATTTTTAACAAGACTTTCACGTTCAATATTTGCTTGATCCTTGTCAACTTTGAGATGAGCCCTGCCTATCGACCCGTGGAACTGGGTTTCTTTAGAACCCCAGCCAACATTTATAGGAGCATCTGGATCATGAAATGGTCATTAGACACTTGGTAGGACTGGAAACCAGTCTTGCCTTCCCCAAATTCGTTGGTCTCAATTGGAACCTCCGATAGAACATCAAAAGTTGATGTCATTAGAATTACGTCGGTATCTACATCCATGGATAAATCGACCATCTGTGGGAGAGTGGAGAAACGGATAACACACCAGTAACCAAGGTTAACAGCGAGTCATCAGGGCTCCAAGCCACAGCTGCGATTCCTGACTCCACTGTGCCCAGGACATCAGCATCTCCCTGAAACGACGGTTAGGAGGAGAGTAGCTACACTCTGATCACTTACAACAAAGTCTCCAGACTCGTCAAGCTCCCACACCACGATATCTCCTGCAAGCGTCACAAGTACGAGTTGATTGGACTCGGAGAGCACCCTGAGACTCGCGATTCCAGCATTCGGGGAAATGTACGATCCACAAAAGACGAAAGAACCGTTTCCAGGAGTCGGAGGAATGCTGTCCGACGTTCTCCAGATCAAAATTGCCCCTTGCGATGACTCTGTCCCAGCGAAAGTAGCGTTCCGATCGAGGTCGAATGCGATTGCACTAAGAACGGCGGAAGCATCGTCGGCTGCTGGGCTTGAGAACTGTATTACATCTTGTGCATGTAGAATGGATATCTGAACAGTCGATAGAGTTAGATTTCGCATGGGGGCTAGTGAAGCGTGCCAATGTTGACTCGACTAGTCACTGTCGGAGTCAGACCCTAACCTTAAATCAAGACTTGCTTCAATCCTGCGACTACTGGTCCTTCTGAGATGGCACCCTCGAGAACGACACACCAGTCTACATCCGTGGCAGGTCCTTCCAAAGAACGACCACACAAAAAGGCCAGAAATCATCCATACTCCAGTAACCCACGGCGATCAACTTACGAGGATGCGCTTCCTGGCGTCCAGAAGCTCAAATCAGCCCTCCGGCAAACAAAACGACTTCTCGCAAAGGATTATTTGGCGGCAGACGTGCGGGTGGGAACGGAACGTCGCTTGAAAGCTCTCGAGGCTGACCTTGCTCGCGCTGAGCAATCTCGAAAAGAACGTCAATATGCAACGAAGTATCATAAAGTCAAGTTCTTCGGTGAGTTCGTCGCAAGTCAACCGGATGACGGGTTGTTTTGACTGAGACTATCCTCTTGTAATCTAGAACGCCAAAAAGTAGTTCGGAAAATAAACCACACGAAACGTAGCATAGCAACCTCGGAGGCGAAGGAAGCGGAGAAACTCGAGTCAGCACTGGGTGATCTGAGAGTGGACCTGAACTATGTCTTGGTAATGTGACATGAAACTTGTTCGTCTCAACCACTGATGACGGTCTTAGCACTTTCCTAAAACTAAGAAATACGTCTCGTTGTTCCCGCCTGAAGTCCGCAGGCCTGGTTCCACCGCTGCACCGGTTGCTCCATCATCGGACGACAACGAAGAGCGATCCAAAGTGCGCGAAATGATACATCAACAAATGGAACGCGGGGAACTAAGCACCGAGCCCGAAAACGAGCTAGGGAAACTAGGACAAGAAAACAAGCAATTGGTATCCGGTCGAAGAAGAGCTGACGTAGCTCCTCCAGTCAAGGCTCGGACCCACACCGATGATGTTGAAAGTGATGATTTCTTTGGAGAGGATGGCGAAGAGGACACTCAGCAGAGCGAAGCGTCTGATTCCTAACCGTCAGTGGTTTCATACTTGACGTTCCATGTACTCGCAGGACCATATCAAGCTACCGTGCAATTTTCAGTGACAATCATGGTGCTAGTTCTGTTGGCCATCCAACCTTTTTTTTTTCGATAGCATTTTGCAATGCTCACTGTAATTTCACGGATTGTTGCGGATGGTGAAGGGACGGACGTTGAACGTTGCAACCCCGTTGCTGGTGCGACCCAAGCAATCACAAACGTTGAGGAAGCGAGACACTCATTTTCTGGAATCTAGAAGTTGCGTGATACTTATCCCCAGGCGGTAGGCACAAAGTCCAACTTTAGTACTGTTATCCCGTTTGCCGTGGTAGTGGCCAACGACCAAGTTGCAGTGGTGAATCTTCCGAGATGAAGCGGCTGCAGGAGACTGAACATTGCAGTATTGACTCAAGTTCAGGAAGTTGTTTTCCGTTCTCAAGCTTTGGTCTTGAAGGTCAGTACGGTTGTATGTAAAATCAGACGACGTGGTTTCGAAACTTATGGTGACGGCGCTCTGCGTATATCAAGCAGTAAGTATCGTACATGATGGTACAGGATGGACCCCGACAGAAGACCATACGTAAGGAATGACACATAAAGGAAAAAGCATGCCAGAAAAAACACGCCAGAATGCGAAGAGAATGAGCGATTGATGGATGTGATGAAAAAGTGACGTGGTACAACAAGAAAAACGCACTATTCGAACGAGAATAGTGGACGATGAAGACACAATTCTAGGGATCCGACAGATGTGGCTCATTAGAACCTTGTCAACAAGTCAACCAAAATTCTCCTCACCTCGATGCTCAATAAGCTCCGGGAACTTCGTCAAATCCTATCGGGACATCAGGCACTGGTCTGTCAACCCGCAGGGGAGGAGACTTTTCGCAGACAGCTGATTTCCAGCAAAGGTTTGCGTATGTTTCCAGAGGTGCCAGCACAAGATCTACATCCATATCTTCAAGCCAATCAGGGACATATTCTGCACCATCGTTGCGGGGTACAACTCTGCGTAATTCCTCGTAGAAAATAGCGAGGAGAAGTTCCTGCTGGGCGATAGCCTGGCGGACATCACTGGAACATGAGTTTGCATACGCCGCGGTGGTGAGTTCGTGGGCCGAGATCGGTACAGGACTGGATGATGGTGGACGATACCAAGGACTATCCGAAGGAATAGTGATGTATTGCGCGTCATCTGATAGAGACGAGTCCGAGCGATTTTCATCGCTGTCATCGTAGTAGGAAGATGCTAACACTTCTGGAGCCCACGCCGACGCATCTAAGCAAAACGAAACATCACTCCCCGATTCGAACTCGTCGGAGAACGGAGAATGCGGGTGACAGGTTCTGAAAGGATGCGTAGCGAATTGGAACACATCGGCATCGTCCAACCTGAAGACAGGTGTGCAGGCCTGCAGGACACTGTTAGCTACGATTAGAGGAAGTGAGGCGATACAACTCACGCGGTCGATTGCGTCGACCCATGACTTGATGGATGCACTGTCTCCATACATTTGCTTGCCCGGCATAGGGGAAAATCCGACATCTAGAAGACACCGGGATATCTCAGAAGAAGGGAAAATAATGTCCACAATGTCCGAGTCTTGACCAGCAACGCGGAGACTAGAGGGTTGAAATGACATGCTGATACATATACCAGAGGATCGTGGAACAGGTACAGCGAAGCACAGCTCCGCGGGGGCGATGTACTTGCCCTCACCTATCGCAGCGGTCTTTATGCGTACACAGTACGTGCACGCGACAAGGGCGAGGAGACCAAAGTTGACATCAAACAATAGCTATTGTTATGGAACTCCACGCAGAGTCACGTGACCGGATGTCTGGATCAATGAACAATAACCCATCAACGGATAAATAAAACGAACTGGGACAGGGGACACGGGTGGCTGCAACAAGGTTCACCGGGTATCGAACCTTGGATGGATATTCACAGACTAACCACAGTGGGCACTGGACGGCTATTGTTTCTCTCCGGGGTGTGTACTGTTACAAGCTCAATTCTGTGTCCACTAGAATTCCTGCAAAGTCGCTGTCATAAGAACAAAAAAAACTGACAAACAGCTGACGCTGAATCAGAGTAATTGTCATGACAACCACTCACAGTCAATGATAGACAACGCTTTGCATCTCTCCGAGGGATGACGGGAAGTGTGGGTCATTGTCGCTTTTCCGACGTCCAGGGTTTCAGGTAAAGTCTGCCCAAGGATAGATTATGTCTGCCTTCTGCCATCATCACCACTTCCCCGAAAGCATCCCAACAACGCTCGTGCATGCGGTTCCTTTCCATTCGATCGATATCACGTGGGCGCTGAGGGACACGAGCCTTTGAGTTGTCCACGACTGCTGCTTTGGGATTCCATGCATTCTTTGAGCCGGAATAGTATTTACTATAGATCCAGATAGCGTGTGCCTTTCGAAGTCGGTTTATGTTGGAAATTGCTCGATGAGGGACCCCGCGATACTGCGCAGAGTTCAGGAGGAGGCTCAGAGTACCATCCACTATGGCAAATGAGACAACACAAGCAAGGAATGGTTAGTCGACGCACTTCGTTGCTGAAATGTGTTGATAAACTGTTCGCGTCTTATCCTTTCCGAGCGCGAGAGCTGATTGCTTTGAAGGTCTCCGACAGCTCGTGCTGCAGTGTCAAATACAGGCCGGAAGAGCCGGCGGAGCTGCTTTCGGGCCACATTTTGGTGTAGAACTGACGCAGAACTTGCACGCAGGAAAAGGCGATAGAGGGATGTGAAGGAGGGGGGTAATCTGGCCATTACATTTACACTCAACTCGCGTCCGGGTATGAACGAACCGGCTATCAGATCACGTGATGAAATTGACTGGCAAAAGGCAATTTTATTATTTCGCATCTTACCTTTGTCGATCCAGCATTAATCCGCGTCTCATCCGCGTCTCGGATTGTCGTTTCACCAGCACATCCTCAGTCTGCTACCCTTTGTGCATGGCGCCAGGGCTGTAAAGATCGGTTCGAAGCGTATCTGGTTATGAGCCGATCAGGCAGCTTAAGAATGTGTCCTATAATTTAACTCAAACTACTCTTCTCGACTTAGCATCCGAGGTACACGTTGTAGTTTTAGACGCCACCATGCTTTAACAGGACCTGCCCCCTGCCTCGTGTAGAGGAAGGTGCTTCATGGCTGATGGTTTCCTTGGAGGTACCTGGGGTGTGATAGGTAACGTGAACGGGATTTTGCGAGACAATCTTACTGATATCAAGACACCCTTCTGCCATGGCACAACAACTTTGCGCGCTGTCTGAATGACGAAGGTGGTGGGATCCACCCTGTCCAGTTCCATGGTTGCGGGTCTGCGTCCCTGGTGAAAATCATCCATCCATCGCGCTTGCGGGATCTGGACCCATGATCAGCACGTGCTTCCCTACAGGTCGAGATGTGTATTTGTGCTCACCTGTTTCTGCATCACCTAAATGAAAAAGGTGTGTTATGACGGTAGGCGCTACACTGGACAGATGATCTCCCTTCCAGGCGGACCTTGCTGTATATATGTTGTGAGTCCTCCTGACAATCCTATTCAATTGTAGTCCTATGGAGGCGCAATGCCGCCAAAGCGGGGAGTAGCAGAATGCATCCGGGACAAAGCAGCGATTGTAGTGGCGTGAAGCGTCACAATGGACGCTTTAGTGCATCAATGACACGAGCTCAAAGCGACACTTGTCCACAACGTCCACACCACGAGTTGTGGTCATGGATACGCTCTCTCCTTATAAGTGCGGCTCGTTCAGTTCCGCTCTTCTCGTCTTCTATCTCACACATCTCATCCGCCTTATCTTCCCTTATCTTTGATCAATGGGTCTTGCACGCTATCAACCCATGGATGCTCAGCGGTTCGATCCCATGCGCCGCAAGGTCGGTTCTTACCACCACCACCCCTTGCCTCGCGGCTCATTCCTTCTCTCAGAAGACACCTTCTAACCTGCCTATTACTTCGACCATTAGGGACATGGGCCAGATTCTGCGACGGCTGTCTCAGCCACAATTACCCCCAAGCGGCGTCGTCGGTGGTGTCTGGAGTGACCACGAATTGGTCCTCGTGCCTTTAGAAGTTCCCTCTCACAGAGACTCCATTGGCTCCGCCCTCGCAGAGTCTGTCTCCTCCACGTCCACCTCTGAATCCACCGTATCGGCGTCGTCATCCACCTCGTCGTCGACATACTTTACCACACCTTCACCCACCGCTGAGAGTGGTGTGGAAATGTCGCCTTCAGGCTCCTCCTCCACTCCGGGGACGCGTCAGGTGGATACGTTTGACCGCGAGGACCTCATCATCACCCGCACCATCATCCGTCCTGCCACTCAGCCCTCCATCAGGGGCATGTTCTCCAGATCCTCGAGTCCGATGGTCTCACGCCCGACAAGCCCACTCTCCCGCCCAACCACCCCTGTGTTCCAGGCGTTGAATTGCTTCCGTCCCAGTACCTTCGAAAGGGAAGTCGATGATATACAGACGGAGCGGGCAATGGTCGCGACCCAGCCGGTCCTGCAGGTTATCGTCACACAGACACGCGAACAATACGAACAAGACCTCGCATTCAAAGAAGTCGTTCAGGAGGTCTATCCCGAAGCACGCCGTCCCAGGCGGACGGTCCACTAGTACACGGCCCTTTCATTTCCACAACGAAACCACGAGAAAGAAAGGAAAAAGTAAATATATATTCGTATCCAAACCGATGGTCGTTGGTCATAATTGTGTTGTTAATTATGTTGCCACGGAGGATTGTGGGAAGCTGGTCTTCTCTGGGGTAGTTTTTCTGTGGTCTCACATCTTCGCTCTACTAGGGGCTCGTCTGGAGGCACGAGTGTACAATACGGGTTACAGAGATATCTTTACGGACAGGTTCTGACGGCGTACATACCCACTTCTTCTCGTTCAATCAAGTGGAAATTCCATTGGATGTGGTGTGTATACCCCTTGACGGCAAGAGTGTGAATGCTGCCGACTCATGGTTTGACCGTGCCGCAGGACGTGGCGTTCGCCAACTTTAATCCCAGCGTGGAACACGGTTTAAGTCGAGACTTCGCGTCCCGTGGTCGTTCCCAAAGATCCGTTTCATTTTATGTCGCTTAGACGGACGGGTTCCTCTCACCGTAGACCCAGACCCTCACCCTGAACGTCACTCACACTCGCGTATCCGTCGCCTATACGCCAACCTTCGAGCGGCGCACGACAGCAAGACTTCAAGGCGTTCACATCGTGCACGTGTCCACAACAGGTGTTCCGAGCAACATTGCAACCACCTGGCGCAGCTGGAAGGCGGAAAAAAACAACATGATCATTAGACGCTACGCCGAGCGCAGCCATCATTCGAGTGGATGAATTGTCTACAATACCCATGACGCCGCTCCGCACTCCACTAACAACGCTACTGTGTCAAGCTTGGCGGGTGCGTGACATCACCATGTAAGATCCGAAATGGAGTCTGCGTGAACCCAAGTGGCTCCTTGCCCACGCCAGAGACAAGCGTGTGGCGCAGAATTGAGGAGAGGAATACTTGGCGATGTTGTCTCCTCATGGTCAACATCACCCCCCGACGTCATCGACGTCCATGGCATTCGATAAAGTCTTTTTTCGCATTCCAGACGTATCGTGAGCACCACTTGAAGTCAGCACATACATCTTCACATGTGCTTCAACAAATGCTTCCGCTGTTTGTGCGCTTATAGGCAACGTTTTCAGCTGCGAACGCTGCATTTTTGCGGGGACCGAGTTCAAAGCGTGCCATCATCAGACCGTGGACAAAAAAAAAGACTTACAAGCGCAAACGCAGCCCCACGGTAAACGAAACCGAAAGTGTCCTTGAACTCGGAATGTGATCGGGATATCCCTGCATCGGAAAGATGGTGGACGGTCAACCTTTTCAGTACCTAAAAAGCGTATCGGGATACTACATCGACATATGAAACACGCCGAATGGCAGACACGCACGAGCTTGTTCGCGCCCTCGATCGTATTGCCAATCTCGCCGTCCTCCCGATCCACGACGGCTGTCTTACCCTTGCCTTTTCCATTGGCAGACTGAGGCTGAGGAGGCTCGACAGCGCCAAATACGTCCGTCCCAACATCCCCTAGCTTCCGACGAGCCTTGGCAGGGAGCTCCGGCACCTTGAAAACAGCGTCTCGCACGCGCTTATCCTTTGCCTTGGAACTGCCGTTCGCAGGAACCTTGGACCGAGGGAGGTGTAGCATGACTTCCCTCGCACGACGTAGGACCTGGTCTTCCACCTTTTCCTTTTCCTTTCCCCTTTCCTTTCCTTTACCCCTATCTTGGCCCGCGGCCGGTCGCGGTACGATTCGTTTATTCGCGCCGAGATCGCCGAGCATGGTGTTGCCAAATAAATGTGCAGGTGGCTGGCGAGGCGTAGGATCGTCCGGACGCGGTGCGCGTGGGGTAGGCGAGATGCGCGCAACCCTCACGCTGAGCGGTGGCGGCCCCGCGGACGTGGACGTCGCGGCGGGTGAAAGTTGCAAGGGAGGAGGATGCGGCAACGTGCCCGTCTCCCCGTAAATGACGATGTCGGTGGTTTCAGGTCCATCTATAAAACGAGGGGTTGTCGTATCCTTGCACGGGTAGGATTCCATGGTATGGAGAGACGTACCTGTGTCCCCTAGAGACACACGAACACCGACTTCCGTTCTCTTTGGGCCAAACGTGTCGTGCGGGGAAGCGACGAGAGGAGATAGACACAACATGTTTTCAAAGTAGATCTTGGTCAACGTCGCAAACGGATGTATATCCCTACCGCAAAGCCACGAACGCGGTCAGTCATCACCATCCTACCAACCGTGAAAGGACGCCAACACACATGTAAACGTCCCCTGTATCATCCATCCACACGTCTTGCAGACGAACAGTGCCCTTGAACCGAAGTGATTGGCGTCCACGCATACTCTCCAACGCCAGCGCCAGGGGATTGTACATCAACTCCCGTGCAAACGACTCGGACCGGGAAAGCGAACAAGATGGCGAATCCTGCACCGCAGACAGCTGTCGGCTCGGAAGCCGTGCCGAAAAGGCGAGTCCATCGAGTTGGAGGTAGGAATCGGGCAAGGACAGTGCGCCGCGGTAGAGCAGACGGTAGGGTGAGTCGGTGCCTTTTCCTGAGCTCACTGGAGTGTGGGTATCGGAAGCGGGGGTCGGGGTGGGGGTGGACAGCCCAGCAAGGGGTTGTGCAATGGATGTCTTTTGGGGTGTCGCATCTGTAATCGTAATCGAAGGGAACATCGACGTTCCTTGTTCCCCGGTCGCGTTCGTCGGTGGATCGGTTTCGCGCGAACGGCCATTCGGGGTCATCTGGATTAGATTTGGCTCTAATGGAGGAGCCAAAGAACTTCCGAGTGGTCGTTCCGGATGAAAATGTGCAGCGCTACACTGCGAACGAATTGCAACAACACAAGTCATTCCGAAGACCTCATCGAATGGGTGGAGGAGCACGCGACCACGTGATGACATGCAATGTTACACGCAGACGCGTCGTTTGTCTTTGTTTTGATCCACCCCTATCTAATCTTTGTACAACTCAAGAGATTCAGGTGTATGAGAGGTTCAACGAGACAAAGAACTACGAGAAAGTAAGAAACGGAGACATATGTGCTACAGGTAGAAGGAGAAAAAGGAACGAGACAGTCATCACGATGCGAGAGCAAGCTAAAGAAAAAAAAGCATTTGCTGAAAAAAAGGACCACATGGACAGACATAGTTCACCGTATTAGTATTACCCGCTCCCCCTCCCTCCCTAGCCAAAAAAAATCAACAAGAAAGCAGACAAAGGAAACATCTACGCAACACTCTTGACACATCCCGACATCAGGACTCATCAGACCATGTCATCGAACAAGCAAAACGCACCAGCGTTGACACGTTTCTCACCAGCTCACATGTCTCATTCCCGACGCACCCGTAATGGGCGGAACATGCGGCTGCGCTGGAAAAGGATGCACAGGTAGATGTGGAGGAGGACCCGGATAGACTGCCAACCATGTTCCTTGTCCTGGTTGGCCTTGGTGCGGTGGCGCAAGATGATACTGCGTAAACGGCACATACATTGAATGCGGATAAGGTGAGACGGTGAGCATCGGAAGGGGAGGCCCTAGTAGAGGTGGCTGAGGATGCGCTGTGGAATGAGACGGTGATGGAAGCGGATGGCGAGGATGGTGCGTGGATGGCGATGTACCGTCGTTCGGAGTGCTGGGTAAGAGTTGAGGACCAGAGCTGCGTGTGTTCGGGGACGTAGCTACAGTCACATTCATCTTGGACCCGTCTCTACCGTTGGAGGACGTAGCAGTCACAGGCTCACACCCAGTAGTGCCATTAGTTTGACTCTGGTGGGTTATCGTGAAAGTAGAAGCCGAACTCTGCGACACGCTGAGGATTGGGAATGGGGTTATACTAGGGTTAGCCGCCGTCGTGACAGTTCCTGCACTAGCAAGTGAGAAAAAGGTCTCCGTGCCAGGTACAACAACCTGTGTCGCTCCGTTACTCTTCCCTCCTGACCCAGAGGAAACAGAGTCAGAAGACTTTGAACCTGTAGCTTGACCCAAATCTGATCCCAACCACGATGCCGAGTCCGAGCTTGGCTTGGATGGCGGTGATGGCGATGGGTGACCCCCGTTAGCGTGGTTTCCAGCGGCGTGATCCGACTCAGACGACGCGTTGCCGAGGGTGCTATCTAGCTCTCCGCCCGTAGTCGGACTAGCCAGCCAGCCCAAGCTGTCCAATCCCACACCTCCCTTGCCCGCATCAATCGAAGACGACCTCAGCCGATCGACGATCTCCCTCGTCCTCGATGCCTTCTTTCGCTTCACAGTCGCCGTCGCCAAGAAAGCAGGCAATAAGGTCGTCGGATTCGGAGGTACCAAGGACGAGTTGTTCGTAGGAGACGGGGAAGAAGGATACGAGCCGCCAAACACAGACGTGGACGCGGGCGTGGACGTAGGGGAAGAAAACGATGCAGGTCTCGAGCTCGACGAGCGAGTGGACCCCGCGCTGGTGACACGGCATGGACTAGGAGACAACGACCTGGACTTGGCAGAGAGTGTAGATTGCGAACTGGCCGCTTCTGACGACTCGGAACCTTCTCCTGGCACTGACCCTCTCTTCTCGCCCATCCATCCTGCTGCGGGCCTCGACCGTATTTTCCCTTCATACGGTGAAAGGGGAAGTGAGGACGAAGACGAGGAGGGCGAGATGGGCGTCACAGGCTCCCAAAACCCCTGCGAATCCTTTCGAAGCCCGGGCTTGGGACTCGTCGGCGGTGGCGAGCAGAGACTCAGCATAAATGCAGGGCTATCACCCGAAACAGAACGGGCACTTCCACTCTTGAGCCCTATCTTGGAATCATCTTCATCGCCGAGGCCAAGCCAAGTCGTCGACTCCTTCGCGGACGATAGTGACGACGAACTAACTGGCGTCACCGTCCTCGCAGGCGTCGTTTCCGCAGAAATTCCCCGATCGGATAGAGAGACTGATATTTGTGACAACGACCCCTGGCGGAAAGACCCATTCAGTGAAGGGAACACCACCGCTGCCTTTGAGGATCCGTAACCATCTTGATTGGTGCCCGGCGAGCCAGACAACACCGAGGGCGAAGTGGACATGGAGAATCGACCGAGGAGCTTAACAGGCGTGGTAGGATCCGACAAACTGATCGCCACAGATGCAGCCGTATGCTCTGTATCGATCTCGATGCCATGCACCTCCACCTCATCGTCTCCGTGGACTTGGAGTGCTTCTACACAGTGTGACGTCGTCGCTGCACCGACCGGTGTGTGCGGGGGAGGATCCGAATCCGTTGTCGTCGTCGTCGATTCGTAACCATGATCGGTCTCAGTCTCCTTATCATAGTCATGGCCCGGTCCATACTCGTCCCGACCAAAACTCGGCTTGATAAAGTATCGAGGGGACTGGGATGGATGCATGGAAGTGGGAGTAACGGGGGTAGCAAAAGTGTGTGAATGAGGCGGAAGTGATTTCGGGGGATTCGGGTCACGATTCACGGAAGGTGCACCTGAGAGCACACAGCACAGTCAACAATCAGCACCATACAAGATATACAATGCAAGATACGAAGAAGGGTACACTTGACGAAAAAAAAAAGACGATGGACGTCGTCACGAGTAATCAATCCCAGAGGTACCACGAATGGGGGGAAAGTACGACAGAGACTACGAAGACACGGTCAACTCACCAGTGGGCTGGGCACTATACCAAAATCCATGTCCTTGTGCTGATGCGACGCGACCAGGAGGGAACCACGGTGAGAACTGTAGTGGTGGGGGCCCATACTGAATGGGCGGCGGAGGCGGAAAGCGGAGCGAGGGTAAGTGGGAGGGTGGAGGAAGCCCGCGGTGTGGTGATGGCCCATACCACCAGGCTGGTGGCGAATCCGTCCCAAATTCTGGCTTGGAGCTCGAGGAAGGACCTGGAACAATGGCCATTGAGCTCGAGGGAAACGATTGCCTCTTCTCATCAAAGGCGGAAGTCGGTCTGGATGGACGAGATGGACTGGAATCAATGCCAGGGTCCCATCGAACCTCTTCACGTCTTGAGGAAATCGACGACGGGACACGAGAGTGAACAACATCCTTGTGCGCTGAAGCCAAAGGCGTAGTGACTTTACCCGACCCGCCGTCCTCAACAACCCATCGCAGGGCTAGCCCAGGCGACCCAACAAGTTCTTCCGCCGTGCGGGCCCACCTTGCCCTTCCTTCCTCCACCACCGCCTCGTCGATGCCAAGTTGCAAATCTGACGACCCGCTCGTCCTAGCACCATTACGTTCAAGGCCCAGTCGACACACCTCCACCACTTCACTCCAGCAACACTCGACGTCTACACTCTCATCATCATTCCCCTCCACGCACCGAATGATATCAAGCCCGAGGCCATGCCACCCAAAAAAGCCAGCTGCCGCCTCGTAGGGCTCCAACACGGATTCGGCGACAAGCAGCGACGCACACGCATCCGCACCATTCGTCCTCGTTCGGTCGCGTTCCAGACATGGCGCGGACAAGGAAACGTCCACACCGAGGATGTCTCGTCGAAAGAAGTCGACCGCCTGATTGGGTGGGAGTACTGCCCGGAAGAGACCTTTGCGGTGAGACAGAGGCGAGCGGAGCAACGAGGCATGGTAATGGGGTGGTTTGGGCCACTGTGACTTTCGACGCTTCAAGGCATGCGATGTCGGGTTCGCAAATTGAGGTCTCACATTTACACATGGTCGCGAATGGGGATAAGGAGAAATTGGCGGAAGACGGACGGCCGGTTTCCGAGGTGAGCCGGCCAGAGAAGTTGTCGATGTGAGATGAACGGGGGTCAAGGGAGAGGTTGGTGTGGTCGACGTGTCCAGAGGGCTAACAGTGGAAGTTGGAGAAAGGGAAACGGCGGGAGAAGGTGGCGCAAGGGTGCTGGACCTCTCTCTTGTGCTCAAGTAAGCTATCCGCAAAAACCTCGAGTGCGACGCACCGCGAGAGAGAAGGGCATCGTAATACACGGCTGGAGAGGGCGGATAGTCCCAATTGACAGCTGTATAGGTAGTCTCCCACCAACGTGTTCGCTGGACAGTGGCACCATTGATAGCAGACACGCCTTCCTCATGGGTGGAGCTCGTCGGACGAGTGGCCTGCATTGACAGCTCACCGTCCTTTTACGGACGGAGGTCCGAGAGCCGGAAGGTGTGGGAGAACAACAAAGAGCAGAACGTCGGCGTCGTTGGTAAAGGGATGGGAGTAAGCTGGCGAACGATTAACTGGAAAATGAGGAGAATTGAAGCGGTACTTTGGGGTGAGTGGAGTTGAAATGGAGAGCAGTCAGGAACTGAATGCGCTGGCTGAGGTGGGCGTGTTAAGGAATCATCCGCCCAACGAACGCTGGACGGTGCCAAGACTGTCGTGGGCGACTTGAAGAGGAGTGTTGGCGGTGGTGGTGCAGTTTTTGATTCACAGTCGACGCTTCGATCGGATTATCGTGAATCGACCTGCCTTACACGTGCCCTCCGTGCAATCCCGTCCGACATCCATCTCCCGATTTTTATACAAGTTTTGTATGTAAAGAAAGCTATGAAAACGTTGTCCGAGTCCAGGAACGAAATGTACAGATCATGTCCCCTAACTGCGTCAACGTCGTAACGAATGTGCACACAATAGATATCATAAAATTAACAATGTCCTGCCTTCACAATGCGACATCGATGTGCGCGATCCCGCCCTGCATCACAGTCCTTCTCTCGACCTCCGGCATCGAACTGACCGTCCCTTCGCGAAGGTGTGCACGTTTGGCCGGCACGAGGTCAACAGGACCAGGTGCAAGCGACACGTCTGGCTGCTCGGGCTGCTCCTCCACCGGAGAGTGCGGATTCTGCAGCGGTCCGATCTGCAGTGAAGTGAGACCTGCAAGTCCAGAAGGTGGATGGCGCCAGTCTGTGGCACCGTCTGAACGTGGCCCAGACCGCGAAGACTGCCCGATACTAGACGACGCGAGGGACGGATACCGTGAGGTCCTATCACTAGAACTCGATCCCCAGCCCGCGGTCGACGAGATGGAGCCTGGCGGAGTGCCCGACGTTGTACTATCCTTTCCAAAGTTGGCAGAAGTGAGCAGGGGCAAGGTGCCGGGCTGATCGAATACCGAGGACATCGGATGCGAGGCTGTCTCATGCGAAAGCTGTCCATCACGAGACGAGTTCCCCGCGGCCGATAGACGGCGAGAGTCCGATTGACCGTCGAGTGTCCTCGGGGTATCCGGTACCTCGGCAAGCGGTGGAAGCCCGGTTGAGGGTGCAAGCGTGCGAGGTTGTTTTCGAGAGGACTTCCGGCGAGGCACAGGCGAGGAACTGTTTTGACGAGAAACAGGATCCGAGAAGAACGCGGAGTGATCAATGGGCGCAGAGATTTGGGAGTAAATCGATTCAGTACTTTCCGCCTCTGCCAAGTCCTCCTCCTCGTCGGGCAGTATTCTTTCCCCGTCTCTCCGAGCATTCTCTGCATCTCGGAGGGCAGTGCGTTCTGCCTCGGCAAGGAATCGCTCCTCATCAGGACGAAAACTTGACGAGTCCTGCGTTGTAGAGCGACTTGTCGAAAAATCTAGCGACGGACGATGCGCAAGGGAAACCCCCTCCGAAGCTTGTGCGCGCGATTGGAGTATTCGGTGGATAAACAATTTTGATTGTGGATTTGGGGGTGTAGATGGACTGGAGGCATCGTCGCCGGATGTCTGCCGAGCGTGTGGTGGGGTGTCGCCTAAGCCTGACCGCAGAGATGTCTGTTCTGGTTTGCGAACAGGTGGGATATTCAGGATGGCTGGTGTGGCTGAGTGAGAAATCGTTCCGGAAGCAATGATTTGACTGATCTGCACGAGGTCGTAAGAGCTATATTGACTGTCTCTAATACCAGGGGAGATGGAATCTGAGCGGGGAGGAGTACCGGTAGACTGAACTCGTGAGATAGACAGGAGTGGTGGCGACGAAACTGGGGACATGAGGGGTTCGGTTGATATGGAATGCTTCTGTGAATGACGAGTAAAAAATTTTGGTCTCCGGGAGCTGGTGCTCGGAGGGTGTCGCAGACCAGGTGCACCTCCGGGGGCGGAGACACGATCATGAGCAGGGTTGGCAACTCTGGTGAACTTGTGCCGGCTGTAGCGGTTGAGGAGGTATAAGATGAGGAGTATGAACAAGACACCCCCGAGAAGGGTTCCAATAACGATGCCGGCAATGGTTCCAGCAGAGAGCGCAGAAGATGCGACAGCTGAACTGGTCGGTGTCACGGTGACCGTAACCCCTGGCTGAGTGGCAGTGACGACGACGACGACTGGCATCGTCGGAAGAGAAGAAACAATACAAAAATCACCTCAAACCTGGGTTAAGCGACGACTGCGGAAAGAAGAGAAAAAGAGAAGAGAGATGGAACCATCTCATATCTCAGTTATCCATGGCACGGTGGGGCGAGGCTGTGTGGAGAGCTGTGTTCGACGGGCTGCGCTTGATGTTTCAGCTCATCTAAAACGAGTGTTTATATTTACTACCCCAACTCATATCCCCACGGAAGCCGTCACCGCCGCCCAGAGTCTGTCTTAGAATGCCTCTTCAACCAGCGTTCAATGACAGGCTTTGCCGGACAGGCCGCAGACTCGGCGTTGGCGCCTTCGATACTGTACATCTCGAGGCAACACATGTAGAGTTTTCGCACGCATTCGTCGCACTTTTCAGGACTATAGGTGTTGCGAGAAAGACACGTCTGGAGGGTACATGCTGTCGTCCTGTGTGCGGGTCACCTTCAGGGGTACTGCGTACGTGCACGTACCTTGGTCCTGACAACGCTGTGGTCGAGGCTGTAATGATGTGAGCGTATCGCCGACGAGCATTGGGTCACTTTACCATGGTCACTCGACAACACCACTCGGCATTCTCCGCGAAGAGACATCATTCGACAACATACATATAGACGTTCCATCATGGGTACAGCATGTACTCATTGTACAGAAATCTACTCATAGTAATACAACACACAAAACTCTTGTCTCGGATCCGGGACAATCAGCCGTTGGAGGATAGCGTGGGTAGCTAAGACGATTGTGAATTGGATGTAGCGGGGTCAAGCAACATACTCACCAATAAGGGCCGAGCCACTCAGGGGATCGGGGCAATGAGTGCTGTAACAGCGCATGCTGCCATGCACGTGCCCAGTCCAGCGTTACACGCCATGATAGCAGGGGGTGCCGCAACTATGGTCACACCAAATGTGAAACCAGCTGCGGCGTAGCACGAAACTACAAGTACGTTACAGCCTAGCAGACGGGGGCGATGCCCTGTGAGCAGAAAGTCCAATGATTCTCGGTAGGATACTCACCAGTCTGACAGATACCGTATGCAAGCGGCCCCGCGGAAGCAAGGGGCACCGCAGAGGCAGCGAGAGAGAGAGCAGCGAGGGATTTGAGGTTCATAGCCTGAGTCGTCTCTGGTGAGGAGAGTGTGGAAGGGCAAGTGTTGGCCACCTCATTTATATATGTATGCGCTTACCAACACCCCCTTTGAACGGCGCTGATCACGCAGCAAGTGAAGGGCAAGCGTGAGACTTGCCGTACGTCGGTGGGTCCACCTTCCCCGCATATCACAGACTCACAGTGAAAGCTTTGTTTATCATTAGCTGCGCAATTCCAGAACCGGCAGCCCACCTTTGTCCGAGTTTCCCTGAAACGAGGTGTGGCTTTCTTCTCGATAGCAGGACTTTCCGGACTCACCGATCCAAGACACCGTGTTTGCATTCGACGGCGATGAAAATCAGCGAGGGTGAGTTCGTAGATTACCTTTCTTTATCTCACCACCTTCAACTTCTATCGAGCGTCGAGTCACAATCGTACAACAGCCCCTGGGATCGCGTAGAAATAGATCCTTGAATCGCGTATTTGATGATAAACGATTTGCGGGAAACTTTTGGGGTTTGCAGCACCATGCCCACACATTCTACTGTAGCTCCAACTTTGCGATCGGGTTAGCCCACACGCGCAGAGACTCTCAGATACCCGAGGGATACGGCACCCCGTTGGCAGGGTGTAGAGTGGGTCTGCACGAGTCAGTAACAAAGTAGGGTATCATGCAGTCTCAGGAACGTGTCCCACATGATAAGCTCTGCTGACCTTTGTCTCTCAAGGTGGGTCAGTAATCACCGCCGACAACGGACCATGGACCAGCTAATGCTCACATGTATGTATTGGTTCGATTGACGCACGAGTCTACATGATGGCTGGCCAGGCTTCATTAATTCTTGTCCACCACACGGTTGCAGACCGTCATGGTGCGGAACGCAGATCCAGGGCACCACGACGTTGATTACTACATGCTGGGCGCTGAGCTTATCAATGATCATGCATCATGAACGACTGCAATGTGTTGCGGACCTAGATTTGTGCGTGTAAAGAGTACCTCATCCCCTTTGGCCTGTGGTGGCAGCGATCGGTTTCTTGGATTCATTCAGTGGATGTCTAGTTGTACTCTGGAGCATATCGTTTATTGAGGCTGAAAGGATGATTAGTACGCAGGGATCAATCTGTATGGGATTCAGGGACACTCGCTTGCGTGCTGGTTGACACGTTTCGGCGCTCATCACCTTCCATCGTACTTTCTTTCTTTCCGATCGCGACCGTCGAGCACAGCCGAGGTTCATCAGGATACAGCCCGCTTCTATCGACTGGCATCGCGGTCCTCCAAACAAACACCAGGGTTTAAAAGCCAACACCAAAACGTGGTGTCATCGCCGCTCTTTCTACGACTCCCATCATGCCCAAACGTATCCCCACCCCGCCGCCCGGCGACGACGAGCCACGGTATCTGACCGTCGTCTACCCCTACGCTATCAGTGGTACTTGCAACATGGAGTTACCAAAGGATAGAGAGGACTTTGCGTGTTGGGTGGCTTGTTGCGTCGACAAGGACGCTTTTTTCGCTATTTTTCACAAGCCAAGTGTGAGTTTATCTTTATCTGGTGTTTCCCACCAGTATCCGCCAACGTCGCGTCGCTGACGACAAACTGCCGCCGTTTAATAGGCACGAGCCATGGTCATCATTGAAGTCAACAGAAGTTATGCGGACCTTGACCGCATTCTCGGTGAACATCGCTGGTCCGAATTTCTCCAAAGCCCGACCGAGGAAGAGAGCGGGCGAGTCACACAAGTTTTTCACTGCGCGTATAGCACTGGGAGGATCGTGCAGAAAAACGGTGCGTTTGACGTACGAGATATACTGTGTTGGGGTGTGACTTCGCTGCGCCGCACCGCACCGCATCAGCAATAATGCTCATGCTGTCTTTTAGGTTGGAAGCGCATCGACGTGGACGAAGCTTGGTTCAAAGCTTGGTCGCCGAGAAACAGGTGAGTATATGCCAAACCCTCAGTGATCGAGTCCTGATCTATCACGTGTTCTCTCGCATGATCGGGCACACAGGCAAATCAAGTTCCCCTATCCCACACCTCACTTCTGCGACGTGCCCGTCGAGGACCGGACGAACCACTCCTTGTGCAGGCCTCTTCCAGGCGCTGTGAAAACGCCTCCACCAGTGGTCATCGCCGCTCCGCAGCCCGGTCGGTAGACAGCCGTCTCTACAATCGTGACTGCCTAACATGTCTTTCATCATTTCAGTGGTTGGATCTGCCGCGTGGATCGAGACAAAGGAGGGAGGTCCGTCTCCCGCTCTTACTACAACGCAGACCAAATCAAACACACTCGGAGCTTGGGGAAAAGGTGCACCGAAGGCACAGGCGGCCTTAGCTAAGCCGAACCCTACAGCGAACGGAAGTGTGAAGAAGACAGTTGGCGTCCCTCAAGGATTTCACACTGGCGCAAGAATGCCAGCTGTTGGGGGTGGGCCGATCGCTGTGAAAGTATGCAACGTTTGTAAGTTGAAAACAGTTCTCGTAGGGTTAGCCTGTAATGAGAATATGATTTCCCAGGGCAGAACAAAAAGAAAAAGCCCGCGTCTATCCCAGCGGTGGCAAACTGGGATGACTCGCCACCAGTTTCCAGGCAGAGCACCCCGATGTCGCCCGCCATCCCGCCTGCGACTACTCATCAGGCCCCCGCGGCACCGCCCGGGCTGCCAGCTCGACAAAGTGCTTGGGAAAGTGGTGTAACCTCTTACCCAGCCCATCCACCTGGTCTCGCTGTTCCAAACCAAATTGCCACGTCCATGGTTCAAGGTGACCCTGATCGCGCTGCCAATTTCAGTGCTACCAGTTGGGACTCAACCGGCGCCTCTACTTCCAGCCCCGATTCCGACTCGGGGCCTGCCACTGAGAGCGACAACCCGTACTCTGTCCACATCCATTTCTCTGAATCTATGGAAGAAGAATTCCATGGAATGGGGATCAGAGCCTTAGAGGATGACGGTGAAATCAGGGAACTAGACGCAATTGCGCCAGGTATATGGGACGAACCGGCAGGTGCTGTGGCATGGGAAACTATGGACGGGCCAGGTTGGGACAACGAAGCATTGGATGCAGAGGGCCATTGGATGCAGAACCAAGAGACCGTGAAACCGATATTATGCAACGCACATGGAATCATTTGCAAGAAGGGTATATGCGCCGAGTACGCTAAACAGATCCGCCTAGCCAAACGGGCCGAAGAAGCAGAGCAGCGCAAGGCTGCTGGTGCGAACAAGGGCAAGAAGGGTGGTCGCGCCAAGGGTCGCGGTGCTGGTAAGAAGAATGACGAAAATGAGTCCTCTGACAAGAACAAGACGCAAAACAATCAGTTCCGTGGTCCTGGTGCCCCAGTCAAGACGAACTGGCGCGGGACGCCGCGCGCCATTGTTTCCGCGGACACCATTGAGCAGCGGGAAACGACGAAGGCTGCCTCCAACGATGGATGGGACAATACTGACTCTGAAGTTGGGCCGGACGCTGCTGCAGTCGTGCCTGATGGTACTGCGGATGTCAAGTCCAACGTGAGTTGGGGCGTTCCCGAAAATGCCTACGACCCTTGGGCTACCACGGCACAGCCAGTCACGAAGGGGAAAGGTTCCAGTGGTAAGCCTCAGGGCAAGAAGATGCCAGTACAGACAAAGGTCTCCTCCAGCTGGGCGGACCAGGTGGAGACTGAGCTTGTTGCTGGCGGTGAGGCAGATAAATTCTCGGTCGCCTCCTCCAAGCGTGGCTCTAAACGCGGCACTTCGACCACGGGGCGGGGTACCAGCACCGCGAAATCGTCCACCAGCGGCTGGGGCACTGTCGCTGAAATGCCTTGGTAATTGATCTGTGTGTCACGCTTTGGAATGTGTTTCTTTCGTTTTTTTTTCTTTCTCCCTGGAAATCCTGTACGATAGGTGAATATCCCCATGTCCAGTTACCTATGTTCTCGTCTGATTGATTTGTTGATTTTGTGAAAGCTTTGATGTCGTTTTCTATGCGCTGATCGTATCGATGGTTTTGGCGAGAAAGAAAATCCTGTAACTACAAGTCTGTATGAAAAAAAAAGCGTTGTATGCCTGTGCATTATATCTGGGCCCCGATCCCGTCGTGCAGTCTGAACTTGTATAGGCCATCTTCCGCGGTCCATGGGACTTCCTCTTCCCAGTGAGTCACTACCACGACGGCTTGATCATGCCCAACGCCACCCTCGCGCAGATAGCGTCGCGCAGCGCGAACCATGTTGTCATCCATCCCAGCCCATACCTCGTCCAAGAGTATGAGCTGGGGACGACCGACCAATGCACGCATCAGCAATACCACGCTCTGTTCTCCAGGCGAAAGATCCATGAAACTGCGCCTCGAGAACGTCTCGTCCACGTCTACCAACGCGCCGTCGTTCAAGCCGCCCAATCGTGGTCGTGGAATGGGCTTCTGCGCCTCCTCGCTAGCGCCAGCGACAACAGCCGCCGCCCACGCACGTGGACCGAGTCCAGAGAGGACCTCCCGAACGCGCTCGATGCGCCATCGTCGGACGTTGTCGGGGAGCTCGCCGTCCAGACCTCTCCCGACGCCGTTCTTCCCGCCCGGGATGAACGCACCGTCAAACCCCGTCCCGATGACATCCCAGACGGTCGTGTGCATTCGCCTCGGATATGCGTTCGCCAACTCGGGCGAGACGACCCCGATGAGCGAGCGGAGGTGGGGCGTGGATATCCGTGGGCGGGGACGAGAGAAGAGCTCGAGGTGGGACTCGCCACGTTGCGTGTATGACTGGGGGTGATCGCCTGTCACCACGGACATAAGTGTGGTTTTACCTGATCCTGAGGGATGGTGTGCTTCGTTCAACGAGGGCAAGATGGTGAGAATTGCGAAGAGTGTTCGTACCGTTTGCGCCTTGGAGATGCCAACGCTGGCCTTCACGAATGGTCCAGTTGATCGATCTCAGTACCTGCCTAACGTGAGACAAATCGTGCGAGATGGGATATGACGGCTTTTTTCACCTTGCGCTCGCCATAAGAGACATTGACGTTCCTCAGAATGACGACGGGCTTTCCTTCGTCCTCTGTTCGTTTCGCTAGAGTCGTGGAAGCCATCGAGACAGCTCTGTCTTCTTTAGCCTCGTGGAGTTCCCGTTTTGCAAGGATTTCTTCCCTGGTTCCAGTAAAAACCTTGCCTTCGAAAACCAACGCGAGATGCGAGATCCAATCCGGAATAGGGTCCTGCATCCTGAAACCGATGATAATTCTTGGACGACGCGCTTCATGAAGAGATCGGAGGACAGACAACAAGGTCGGTCGGCTGTTCATGTCCAGGCCCGCTGCAGAGTCCACATCAGTTTCGTAGGTGCCACTCGAGTACGGCGGACAGACTTAGAGGTTCGTCGAGTAGCAGAAGCTCTGGTTGAGTAAGTACGGCTTTTACGATGCGTGCCCTGCGTGTCTGCCCATTGGACAGCGCCACTAATGGCAGATCAAGGAGCGAGGACAGACCCAATCTCGTGGACAACTCATCAAAGATGGCTCTCTTCACCTTGTCGGCAGCGAGTTCTTCTGGCGTCTTTGATACCTGTCCTTTGGGTCGAAGGTTCAGGAAGTCGTACTCCCCAAACATGCTCTCTCGGAGCGTGATGCGATCTTCCTCCCTGACGGCACCATATCGCGCGGTGTAGTCATAGAACGCACTCCCCGCCGAAGTGGGTCTATGGGCAAAGGACACCAGAGAAATTGCGGTATGCGAATCCCTTGGCGAATCTGACAAGAAAGGGAAAAGGCCACCGGGAGGCGGAGGCGAGGGAGCGATTCGCATGTGTCCGCGCAACGTCTGTAGCGCGCGCCAATTGTCAACGATCCTTCCCAAGGACATACTTTTTGGACGGTACCTGCAACAGAGCTGTCTTTTGATTGGATCCACGCCCTATGACTGCCCAATTTTCGCCCTCCTTCACGGTCCAGTCGACACCACGGAATACGGGGGCGGCGATGTTGGAGTCCCCGAATCGGTATATGTTGGACTTGGGGATGTGGACGAGTATGTTCGCGGCAGAACTACTAGTATAGGGCCTTTTGAGGGGCGCAGCACGCCAAGGGCTGAAACGGACATGAATGGGTGTCCCAGGAAAGTAACCTGATACATAGCGTACTGTCCCAGGCTGTGTTCGTGTGGTATCGAGGTCTTCCAGCGACCATGTCTTGACCCGGGCCAAAGACGCAACTGCAACATGGAAATTTGACTGAGAACACTTTGCTTACTGAATGAATTGTTCCTCGGTACAACTTGGTACGTACTCTCTTTTGGGTCATGAATCTGACAGACATGTTCGCAGGCTGCAGTAGCGTGAACGTTCAAGTGGCAGGGTGACAAGAGCGCGCTTGGCAAGTCCATTCGTACATAGTGGTTCCGAATACGAGTTGACGTCCTTCGACTCTTTGGTCTGCCTCTGGCCACAAGACACCCCACACATATCGTTCTGATTTCACTCGCAGACTACAACTAAAGCTGTGCAGCGTGTTCAACTCCTGCTTGGTAGTCAAAACTCAGGTTTTTGTCTAGAAACTTTGCTCGTAGCGTGGGGTGGATTCCGAATCCTCCTAGTGGGTTTATCTTTGACGCATTTATCCACTGCAAAAGCTCTACAAGGTACGTGGTCCCGGATTACAACCTTCAAGATGCGGAACACGGCGGTACAGTATCGTGAACTGCGCATTGTTTGAGTGACTACTAATCCAACGATGCAATCTTCAAACCGGCAGTATACTGGAGTTGATGGTGCTCTGAAACCCCATCTGCGCGATAATTTGGGGGAGACGAACAGTGGGTGCACCGTCCTTTGCTCCCTGTATGACTTGGTCGTCGACACGTGCTTCCATGTTCTTGAAGCGCGTCTTCCCTGACATATGTTGCCCTAAACACAGAACGGAGTCGTAAGTAGGCACTGAATTTTCCGATGAATATACTTCGTTGACAAGAGCTGTAGCAGTTTTGGCGTCGACGTCATCAAGCGCACTTTGGACTTAATGATCAAGCGAGGAGCAGCATATTGTTCCGTTTGCATATGGGCTCGGTTGACCCCACCCAGTATTTCCCCCTCCCTTCGCATAAACATTTCTTTCACACATTGGGCGTTTTGAACGACCTGTTGGCATGAGCATGTCAACCACCTCCAACGTTAGACCAATGATCACGCTCACTCCGATTAGGTTTCCCCCGACGAACAACTTTGGCGCGAGACAATGCATACTCCAAATCCAAAAAAAAAAGAATATAATACAAGCACCAACCATCATCAGACCGAGAACGCCCTTCCAGCACTGAAAAGAGCAGAGGTCGACTTGGACACCACAGCCCACTCTGGCAAAAACTGGATGACTTCCTCCAAAGAAGGGATCTGACCCCCGGACCGTCCTCCACCAGCCGTCGCACGCTCATATTCGTCCCAACCACAACTCACGCGTCCCTGAAGTCCGTCGTCTGCTGCCTCCACAGCATCCCCGTCCCTCCACTCCACCGTGACCTCGAACCGTTTCCCGAAATGACGACTCCAAAGTTGGATCTGGGTTAATCCCTGCTTGGGGACCTCGTACCCCTTTTGAAGGCCCTTGTCCCCATCTCCGGCGACGCTGAATTTGGAAATGCGTCGGTTGGTGAATTCGAGGGTACAAAACCGCGTGTTGAGACCCTGGACGTCGATCCGAGCACTGTTCGGCCCCGTGCGATCCATGGAATAGGATACCCATGGTACGTCGGCGCCATCGAAAGGGGTGCTGTTTCCTCCGGGCGAGGGTACCATCTCCGTCTCGACTTCCCATACGCACGTCTGCAGACCGACTTTATCCGCGGCATCGTAGCACGTTACAGGCTTGCCGGACGCAGATGGGAGTTCTGGTAAGAGATGACTAGCCAAAAATTGCTTGGGTCCAGTGAGCGCAGTCGTTGCATGTTCAACCCCTGTCCCCGAAGTAGTAAGGTCCACAGTTTGGACGAAATATACTTTGAGCGGTGCTTTTTGTGAGAACGGGAATGCGACCCAGGTATACACAGTCGAAAGGACGAAGATGGCGAGCACAAGGAACGTGAGCCATCGATGGGCGTTGATGCTAAATGGAGACATAGGTAAAATGAGCAGGAGAGCCAGAAGAGACACGGCGCTGTACGCTGGAACGTCGGGGAAAGTGACGTTATGAGCAAGACGACCTTGGATGATACGCTCGGAGTAGGCTTACTCAATGCAGGACTATTTCCATCTGTGAGAGTCTGATTCATTGCGCCTAGGAGCATGACAGAAATATGGAACACCATGATGACGGGAAAAGGGACCACAAGCAGCAATTGCAAAATCCACCATCCGACGGCACCTTGACCTTGACTTGGGGGTGGGGTAGGTGGATGCAAGTGCTCCCGCGGGACGAGCGGCGTGGTCTCTGTAGGTTCAGGATCTTCCACGATCCTGGGTGATGACTGCGGTCCATTTGCATCCTCAGTGCTGATAGCCTGGTATTGGACGCCCCCCACGTAAGCATGGCTTTCATCCGCAGCCTCGGTTTCCGCCTCAAAACCACACATACTCGTCATCGCTCCAACAAGGCCCACAACGCACCCAAGGAGGGCGCACGCATTCCAGGCGGTGATGAAGTAGGTGCTACCTATGTCAGCGTTGCGCAGGACAACCGTAGAGAAGACAAGCAAAGCCCAGGTGAAGCCGTAGATTTGCAGAAGGATCGAGAGCTTCTGTTCCTCTGGGGCTAATACGGTACCGCGAACGTTACAAGGGAAGGACACCACCAGGACAGTCGACAGATAGGCCAACGACAAAGCGGAAGTGAACACCAGGAAAGGATGAGAATGAATGACCTGAGATTATTTGCGTTAGAGATCGATTCCTGAGGAGAAAGGACAGCTTACGAAAGGATTCAAGTGAACATATCCTGCGATTAGAGCTGCCTGGAGACCAATGCTGATCACCAAAGCCACCCAGAACTTGGTTGAGTTCCAAAACTCAGTTCCAAACTTCTTCAATGCTGCCAAGGCTCGTTCGCTGTACGCCACGTACTGTTGAATGTCATTTTCACCAGGTTGAGTAAAATTCCGGGACCGAATCCTCCTACTCAGGCGGAGACTATGTTTCGAATACGCGAGGAGTAGGAGAAGGATGGGACCAGTGGAGAGTAAAACCACGTTCGTGATGAACAATGTTTCCAGCGAAAAAACCACCAAAGCAGCACCAAATACTGACCAGCAATATTAGACCTCGGCACACAAACAGGATTGCGGAACACTCACGTTCAAAGTAAACAGGTCTCTCTTGTCGGGGAAGGGGTTTAACATGGACTGTATCATCATTTGCGAGAGCCAGACTGGCTCCATGAGTGGCTTCCATCATCGCCCAGAGGGCTTTTTTACCGCCTTCCATGCCAGATATCGAGTCATACCACGTGTGATAGCGGCTCCTGCCCCTATAGAAGGCAAAGTCGAGACCGTCCAAACCTGCTTGTTCATAGACCGAATAATCAGTCGCGGAACGTACAATACCACGAGAAAACGCGTCTGCAAAGACCACGTTGGCATGCGGATGCGGGACGTGACTGTTCGTCCAGGAGAAGAGTGGCGCAATGTTTGTGGCCCGGAACATCACTGGACGACTGGACGAGGCTATCAACGGTGGGTCGACAGCGTCAAAACAGCGACGAAACTTACCCCCCCGCAGCAGCCCCTTCGAGATTTAGAAAAACATCACTGATGTTAGCCCATGGGTGCTGTAAGAAACTTGGAAAGGACATGAATGCCACCTCTCGAATTGTAGTCAAAGACATACGCATGCGCTCCGTTCAGGCCGGATTCTTCGTTGTTGTTGATGTTGAATACGACAGTCCTCCTTGGTCTGTGCTTCGCAAAGTGTTCTACCATCTGCATTAATATGACGGTCCCCATGGAGTCGTCGGTCGTGCCGGGTGCAGTGGAGACCGAATCATAGTGAGCCGACAGCAGATAGCCCCCAGATTCGCGATAAGCGGGATCGGTGCCTTGTACTTTGACAAGAATGTTGTTTCCTTCTTGGTAGACGGCGCGCGGCGCGGTGGAGAAAAGGTTTGTGGCCCATGATGCATTCGAAACGACGTCGTAGTCAATCGTAACGTGAGGATGTTGCGATGCGATATCTCCGAGCCGTTGGAGGATGAAGTCACGGACGAGGTCGTTGGCATGAGAGTTAAAGGGGTGGGGTCTGGCAGACACCTTGGGAAGCATAGTGAGCACTCGATAACATGGGGAAAGGAGGTGGCTTACCCGATGAAGATCCCACCACGCTTGGTCCAGGTCGAGTCCCCGCGTGTCTCTGGGGACTGGAGGGAGATTATCCGTGACGAGTACGGTGCTGAATATCGCAGCATAAACGAGCACCAACAGGACCGTTGTGGGCACTGTGCTGAAGGCGAAGATAGCGCCTAAGCGGTCACGAATGCTCATGGCTGCTCCTTGGTCTTGAGGTCACCGCTGAGAGTGCCAGTACTTGTGTGCGCTGTACTTGAAATTACAGTAGTTAATTGTAGCTGTGGGGATGGCTGCTATTGGGACAAGACGAGAGATGGTAGTAAAAGTGACCGGCTGCAGTTGTCAATCCCGGCCCGGTGTTAATTGGACGAAGATCAATTAAGCTCGGCAGCTTTGCCCTTATACATATGTACCGTTCCACGAGACGTATTCTAGAACAGAGATTGAATTGCAGTGACTGAACCATTTACAGCCTAAGCCGCATCTGGGGGGTAACACGGAGTCTTTCACGACTGTTTGTAAGGGGAGAAAACCCCCGAGGCAAACTAACCGCAGTGAGGGGCGATAGTAGGCGATAGCGGACGTTGACAGGTCCAATATAATATGGTGTATACACCCTAGATCCATCACCCGGCTGTTGACACCCAGTTTGCTTGTCATTGGCGTGTTTGGGCGGATGCGGGGTTGAACGAGTCGCCGACCAGAGTGGTCACTGGCCATGACAGTCCTGACAGCCCCGCAACAGCAAGACCAAAAACGCTGTCCTGTGACCACCATAGGTTACCAATTATATACTGCTTAATTTGTACAAATAATTTCCGAGTCGTCAACCAGTACGGCACACTCTGGGCGACATTGTATTGCGAATAAACATATTTTCTGCTGACGAATCAAACCTGTTTTCAAGATCAGTCGTTATTGCATCACATCGACATTCTAGTAGTACATGATCAACTGTAGCTAACTGAGCCAATTGTTACAAGTAGTGGTCATGCTCTCTCAGAGGATCTTATCTTCAAAGTTGAGGGCGCTGTCACAGAGTGACGCGTGACTGCGGCTAACGCCGCCCAAATCTTTTACCTCCAAGTCGCCATCTATAAATAAAATTTATTCACCGAGACTTTTCCTCATTCGAGTCCTGCTGTTACCGAGGGTCACCGCTGTTCTTGCAGTCTTATCGGCTAACTGTCTCGCTGGTGGAGTGCGCGTGGCTGGAGAGATGATCTTGAAGGTCCAGATACGGGTGCGACGTGCTCAAAAATGATCAGCGACTGAAGTACTGACCATTTGTGGCAGCGTCACCAAGGCAATCTGAAGCCTAATGCTCAATTAATTCACACCAGTAGTTCGGTCGATATTTTCAAGGCCACAGCTGCTGCACGAGCGAGTAAGGGAAGCAACTGACCCTTGTATTCCTGGATCGGACCATCCCAAATCAATTCATTAATGAGTATTCCGACCCTGCGTATCACTCTGGATCTGATCCGAACACAGAGACGACTCTACCAAATTGGCAGCATGAGAGATCGGAGGACTGCCGCCTGGGAATGTTTTCCGCTGAATTGAGAATCGCTTGTCGAGTTGTAGTGCTCTTGGTACCGGCCATGTCGCACGACTGGACAACATTGTGCGCTGTGGCACTTGCTTGCGCCGTCGCTGTCGATGCTGTCCGTCGACGTCCAAAGAAAGCTCAATCACTTCCCCCGTATCCGTTACCCCCGGGCCCTCCACCGCTCCCTATCGTAGGGAACATTCATGGTATCAATGCCAGCGCGCCGTGGCTAACCTATGCCGAGTGGTCAAAGGTGTACGGTGCGTTCCCTCAGACCCCTTTCCGATCGCATAGTCCCTGAAATCGGAGTGATTCCAAGGTGACCTCGTTTATTCTCGCTTCTTTGACCAGGATGTTATCATTATCAACTCTGAAAAAGTAGCGAAAGCTCTCTTGGAGGACCGTTCGAGTAACTATTCTGGTAGACCTCACCTCGTCACCAATGAACTGTAAGCCGTCGTTGGCTTCATGACATAACGAGTCTAATTACACATCCAAGATTCGGAATAGACTTCAACACCGTCCTCATGCCGTATGGCGATAGATGGCGCCTCCAGCGTCGATTCTTCCATCAGACTTTTAAAGCTGAATCGGCATCGAGATTCATTTCGATGCAGCAACGCAAGGCCAGTCTGCTCGCCCACAGAATTCTAACCTCACCGGACCGTATTTTCGAGCATATCCACGAGTGGGTCATAACGAACATAACACACATGCTACCGGCTCCTGACGCTACACCAATCTGATAGGTTTACGTCGTCGGTTATTATCAATGCAGTCTACGACTATGATCCGCAATCCCCAGATGACTACATGGTCGACGTCATCGGGAGGGTGTGTAAACAGTTAGCGGTAGTGAATACACCGGAAGCGGCAGGAATTCTGTGTGCATTCCCGATGAGTAAGCGCGGGTATCTGAATGCGTCTGTGAGCAGGAGCTGACAGGTGGTCAGTTCTGAACATCCCGTCGTGGTTCCCGGGTATGAGCATCAAGAGGAAGGCAGCCTTATGTAGGGAATGGGCAAAAGATTGGGTAGAAATTCCCTTCGAACACGCGTTACGAAGAAAGGTCGGTAAATATGCATGCGAAACAGGTTCTTTCTGATCTCTAGACCAGAACGAGGGAAGTACTTCCCCCGCTATGGTGTTCGATGGTCTCCGAGAGGGGGACAAGGCGGACGCTACTGGGGCGTGGATGCAAGCCCTTAAAGATGCTGCAGCAACCGGTTTTGCAGGTATGTGTCTATTTGGTGACGCATTCGTCCTCACGTCTTATCTGAACAATCGCAGCGGCATCGGAATCAGTGCGTACTACCTCATACGTCCGACTTGACCTGCTGTCTTATCCAGATATAGTCGAACGCTACCCTCACGACGTTTCTCCTTGCGATAGTTCTCCACCCGGCCGTCCAGGACAAGGCATATGCCCAGATAGACGCGATAGTCGGCAAGGAGAGGCTCCCGATATTTGATGATAGACCATCGCTACCCTATATTGACGCCATTATTCGTGAAACATTGAGATGGAGTCCTGGGTTGCCTCTCTGTGAGTTGTGACTTGATGATTTGCAAACGGACTGAGCCATGTGTAGCTATTCCCCATTCGGTGGTGAACGATGATGTTTATGATGGATATTACATCCCAAAGGGTATATCGCATTATCTCCACTCCATGGTTGCGATTTGAACGATAGTTTGTACAGGGGCGATGATCATCACGAATCTCTGGTTTGCCTATCGGGTGCTTGCTCGTGAACCCTCGACGTTAATCATGTCTTTCGTTACGCAGGTCCATGGCACACGACGAGTCGAAATATTCGAAACCTTTCGAATTCATCCCAGAGCGATTCCTTCACCCAGATGGTACCCTCACGTCGGACAATGTCCACAACATCGCGTTCGGGTTTGGTCGGCGAAGCTGTGTAGGGAGGCCCTTTGCGGAGATGTCTCTGTGGTACATGGTTGCGACGATACTCGCGCTCTGGAAAGTGTCGTTGGCAAAGGACGAACACGGAAATGATGTGCCATACGAGCCCAAATGGGCGCCTGGACTGACGACGTACGTGCTGCTGTAATCTGGTGGTCGCTGACTGTGGATGATGTTGGTTTCCAGGTATCCGCTGCCATTCCCTTGTCACTTTGAGCCAAGGATGCCGGGCCTGGATGTGAAGTCGTTGGAAGAACTGATACATGCGTCTGTTTGAGTGCGTTGTCGATAGACGCTCTCGCAGTTTGAGGAAGCAGGATGAGGTCATGCTAGTAACTGGATTTGGACATGGCCTCTAGATACGTTGCACAAATCAAGGCGGGGCGTAGCGCTGAATGATGGAGTTAATCGATGGTTGTGACGATGGGTTTAGGCC
Source organism: Rubroboletus pulcherrimus (assembly GCA_038091165.1). Taxonomy (NCBI): domain Eukaryota; kingdom Fungi; phylum Basidiomycota; class Agaricomycetes; order Boletales; family Boletaceae; genus Rubroboletus; species Rubroboletus pulcherrimus. The sequence continues at coordinate 65,516 of JBBPNY010000018.1, forward strand.
GTGTTCTGAGATCAGATGACAGATCAGCATGACGGGTCCACAATTTCGCTGCGGGCCAATCAGCCACGAGTGGGAAACGCTGCACATTAATACCGCGTAGCCATCCCTCTATCACACTGTCCACGACCGCGCATACTCGAAAATCGACAGTCGACAGATTTGGCCTGTTCCGGGCTGCTCCCATTCACACTCGCTATACAGCATGCAGCGCACACAAACATGTCGGGTTCGTCTTGGACTCGTTCTCGCTCTCAAAACCTGGTATATCGTAGTAGGTGCGTGTCTCCACGGCGACGACGAGTCGCGTCTTGCAAACACGGTGGCCGAGTCGGAGTTATATTCAGTCTCCGCTTGAATGACCGGGCGTACTCCAGTCCACTTGCTGAAGGGACTGGCCCGGTTAGCAACTGGGTCGGAGGACATCTGAGGTGTCTACTCCAAGTACTGCTCTTGTTCCCCTGCTCGTTTCATTTATCTTGTGAATTTTCGTTTTTTTTTAAAAGTTTTCTTTTGGGCATCGCTGGTTGAAAAGTGAAGCGGGGGGGTTGTTAGGTAATCGACGCGTCGTTGGGTTTGCCCGTTCTCTACGACTCGCTTTGCCCCTGCGCCGGGTCGGACAAGTTCGCCATCCTGTGCGCTCGCATACGCCGACACGCCTTTGCATTCCCTCACTGTTCTCGTGCACCACCACCACCTCGTCCTCGCCGCTGACCCGCTCGTTATCTCGTTCGCATTCCACTCCCTCGCACCCGCACCCCGTCCTGCACCATGTCCGGCCTCAAAAACTCGCCCTTTGGCAAACGATTGCGCGCCGCACATCAAGACACCGACGACGACACTCCGCGCAGAAACAGACAGCGCGTAAACCCCGCCTTTGTCCTCACTCCCCCCGCGGTTGCCCCCGTTCCGATCCCTTCCCTCACCTACTCACAACTCACCGCGAGCGACACCCCGGGCCCAGAGTCACCCGAAAATTCTTCTCGTGCACACAGAGAGTACGGCGATCGCTTTGTACCCAGCAGGGACACCGGCGATATGCGAACGTCCTATCATCTTATGGACGACAGTGGTCCTTCGACCCCTTCAAAGCATCGCACGATACCGACCGAATCAGATGCTATAAAGGGTGAGTCTCGTCCCTCCTCTTCCGTTCCATCCCTGACTGGGCCCTATTACAACAACTACTCACCCCTATCGGTCTGATCCCACACACCCGGTACTCCGCCACCAGAACAAGCCAACGCCATATTCAACTCCATCCTTCACAGTGAAGTGACCCCTCCCTCGCCTCGTCGTCCCGTATCACCAACACGCCCCGCCCATTCATCCTCATCCATCGCACCCACCACTCCAACGCGTCGGCGCATATTCCATTACACTTCCCCCTCTCCAACACCTATCAGTGGACGCCGTCTCGACACACCAACCGACGAAGCATATTCCATGTCTCCTGTGCGCGCAGAATCGCGACAACTTCTCGAGTCTCCACGTCGCCAGCTTCGCAGCGTCTGCAAGACACCCTACAGGGTCCTTGACGCCCCAAATCTTGCAGACGACTTTTACCTCAATCTCGTCGATTGGTCGAGTACGAACGTTCTCGGTGTCGGTCTGGGTAGCTGTGTCTACCTATGGACAGCTCACAATGCTGCTGTCTCCAAGTTGTGCGACTTGAGTGGACCTGGTGATACAATCAGTTCCGTTGCATGGGTGCAAAAGGTTTGGTCGTATCCCCCCTTGACTTGCGTATATGCTAACATTTGTCTCTTGTCCACACAGGGCACATCACTTGCAGTAGGCACGCTTTCCGGCCATCTACACATCTACGACGCCCCGACTCTCTCTCTCCTCCGCACATATGCCCCTGCGCATACTCAACGAATCGGCGCTCTATCTTGGAATGGGCATATTCTAAGTAGTGGAAGCAGAGATCGCATGGTTCATCACCGAGACGTCCGCGAAAATGGCGCAGGGAGACCGTTCAGGAAGTGTGCAGGGCATCGCCAGGAAGTCTGTGGGTTGCGGTGGAGTGGAGACTTGGGGACGGGCTTTGGAAATCCGCGCGGGAGTGGTATCGGTGCCAGCACAGCTGTTGGAGCATCAGGGGTTGAAGGAGGAATTGGAACCCCGAGTACGGGAGGTGCGCCCGCTCAAGGCCCCGGAGGCTCTGGGATGGGCTCAGCGCTTGCCAGCGGAGGCAACGACAACAAAGTATGCATATGGGACCTTCGCGGATCTCGTCGCGCCTCCTCCGTCGCGTCTTCTATCCATTCTTCTGGGTCTGGACCTGGAGGCAGCATCGGCACTTCAACACGCCGTTCAAGGTCAAATAGTGGTAGCGATGGGGATGGGGATGTTCCTCTGTGGAAGTTCCACGAGCACACTGCGGCCGTCAAGGCCCTCGCTTGGGATCCTCACGTCTCTGGAGTACTAGCTACGGGTGGTGGAACACAAGATAAACACATTCGATTTTGGAATACGTTTACTGGCACGATGCTGAACGAGTTGGATACTGGGAGCCAGGTATGTCTAGTTTTTCATTCGCACGTGTCGTGATTGACGCTTTGGTGCAGGTTTGCAATCTTATCTGGTCGCATACCTCTCATGAGTTCGTTAGTACGCATGGGTTCTCCAGCACGACCGCCCAAAATCAAATATGCATATGGCGATACCCTTCGCTTTCCCAAGTCGCTTCGCTCACCGGACACACACATCGGGTGCTTTATCTCGCCATGAGTCCTGATGGAGAGACGATTGTCACTGGCGCTGGGGATGAGACGCTCAGATTTTGGAATGCCTTTCCGCGGCGGGAAGGTGGAGGGGAGAAGGGAGGAGGTGTCTTGGATTGGGGAAAGCTGATACGGTGATCCGGCACCCTGAGCTCTCACTTTTCCAAAACATCGCGCTTGGCGATGATTTTTGGCGCATCTATGCGCACTTCGTCCCTCCTGGGACCACCCTCACCTCATTTCACCACTGCATCTCCTCGCCGACGGACCAGCACATTATTTCACCAGCACATGCTCGCATCTATTCACTTGGCCTCGCTACGCAACCACTGTTCCAACTTAGATCTGTCCTCATTCATCCACCCGCATTTCCATCCCTGTCGCAATCGCCTCTAGCTCATCCCCATCCCACTCCCATTACACGTACATAACTATTCCCATCCTTATTGCCCTATTACTGTGTATCGATTCAGTCTACCCCACGATCATCGACCATCGTTATTTTTTTCTCGCAGTGCTCCGTTCGTTCTACCCTGAAGTTTCGTTTTACCTGCTCTCTCGTTTGTTGTTTTTCGGTCCCTCTGTCATGTCAATGCACGTGTTTGTGCGCGATTGAAGTTCGTTTTGTGATTGCGCCGCTTTTTGGTACATACGTAGTTTTTCTTTTCTTTCTGTTTGACGATCGTTTCTGGTATATATACTTTCATCCCCTAGGGCTTGCATGATCAAAGTTGGCTGGTCTAGCGTTTGATGTCGTGGGAGTGTAGATGTAGGAAATCTGAGCTTGCCTCGACCTACGGAGTTGTGTTGGGGCATCCCTGTGCTGGCAATACACGTGATTCGGAACTGACTCTCTCTCGAACCACCATGTCCGTCGCGCATGGCATCAAACAATTAGGCGTCCTCGGTGCTGGCCAAATGGGCACTGGCATCGCCCTCGTCTCCGCTCTCCGCGCCAAAGTTCCCGTGTTCCTGCATGACACCTCCCCTACCCAACTCTCCCACTCCCACACCTTCCTCTCCACCCTCCTCTCCAAGGACGTCTCCAAAGGGCGTATCACCCCAACCGAGGCGGCGGAAGCTAAGGACCGCATCCGGGTCGTAGACACGCTCACGGCGATGCGGGATGTGGACATGGTCGTCGAAGCAGTATCGGAGAATGTCGAGTTGAAGAAACGAGTGTTTCGAGGGTTTAGGGAGACGTTGAATGAGGGGGCGATTTTGGCAACGAATACATCGTCGATTAGTATTACCAAGATCGCGGCGGCGGCGGTGCCCGAGGGGGTGTCTGCGGCGTCGGAGGAAGGGAAGAAGGCTGCGAGTCGGGTCGTTGGTGCGTGTTGTTTTTGAGATGGGGCGGAGCGGAGTGCTGACTGACGAGGGGGGCTTTTGTTTTGTTTTGTAGGGTTGCATTTTTTTAATCCGGTTCCGGTGATGGTGCGTTTTTGTCGATCTTGTAGGGGTGGGAGATGAGGGATATGAGCTTGTTTGCAGAAACTCGTCGAGCTCATATCTGCGGTGCAAACGTCCAAGGACACGCTTGACCGCTCCCGTGCCTTTGCGGAGGCGTGTGGTAAAGGTTGGGATGATCGATCCTCGACGTGGTCTGGCTACACGAACTGATCGTTGACTCGTTAGAGGTCGCAACATCACAAGACGTCCCTGGTTTCGTCTCGAATGCTCTTTTGATGCCTTTTATCAACGAGGCGATCATGTGTCTAGAAAAGGTTGTTTCCACGGTAAATATCACGTTGAGGCAGAAGCTAATGCATCTCTCCCCGCTGTAGGGTGTTGCGACGCGAGATGACATTGACAAGACGTTCAGACTCGGGATGGCCCATCCGATGGGTCCCCTCCAGCTCGGTAAGCACTCATTGATGTCTCGCGCGCGTTTGTCGGTCAATGATGTCTGATCTTTGTTTTTCAGCTGACTTGTGAGTCCCTCGTGATGGTATCAAGTCGGTACGCGAAAAGTCGCTCATGCAACCCTCGTAGCATCGGCCTCGACACGTGTCTCTCGATACAGCAGACACTTTACACGGGCACGTCCGATTCAAAATACCGGCCTTCGGTACTGCTCGAACGTATGGTCGATGCACAGTGGTTGGGGAGAAAGAGTGGAAGGGGATTCTATGAGTACAATGACCATTGACCACACTAGGGCTCATGGGGGAGATTAAACATTGCGGGCATTTTCTCTCTCTCTCATATCCGAGGTCGAAATATGGCCAACTCCCACCCAATTCGGTCTATGAGGAGAGCGAAGATGGGAGTGCAAAAAGTTTCACCAGCCGATCCTGTTTGCGGAAGGGCCGAAGGAGTTATGGCGCATGCTCAGCAGTACTTGGGCGGATGAGATGAAGCTGAGGCAGGGTGATCGGCGTCCAGCTAACCTGTCAGGGTTGGTCTCCGAAGGGTCGTTCTCAGTCGTCCGCGGTCGGGACATACACCCTTCCCTCGCTATCACAAAGAGATCGTCGGGTCGCTTAACCATGGCAAGTGGCAACCCTTTACTACGAGCCCATCCCCCAACCCGTGATCTCGGACAGGCGGAAATTGAAACCCTCTCTTTTTTTAAATCGTTCGGAACGCATCATCATCATTTCTGATACAAATGCTATCCCCTCCCAAAGGGCTCATGGCTAGTTGTTCCTTTGGTCTGCAGCTGGCTAGGGGATAGAGATGGTGAGACGACATGATTTTCCTAACATTTTCACACCTTCGTGTTTCGTGTTGATCCGTCATCATGGGATATTGTGGATATTATTTTTTCATTGACTCCGGGTGCGGAGCAAACACATTCGGATTGATGCATGTTCTGGGACTGCACTCTTCAAGCTTGAAACTTGAAATCTTTATGACGTGCTTCTAAACGCGGACTCCTAATTACCATTGTCCAGTCTATTATTTATGCAGGGAATGGTCCATTGGAGGGGGCTTCAAGGTTCAAGTTTTCTCTTGTTGTCGGACCACAGTTATGGCGTTCCGCATCATTGATCTCTCGCACACGCTCAGCACGACAGGGATGTCTATCTGGCCTGGACACCCTGCCTTTTCCTCGCACAAGTTGCAGACCATCGAGGAACGGTCGTCGAATGTGACCGCACTCTCGTTTGGATCCCACACGGGCACGCACATTGATGCACCGTTGCATTTCATCGCCAACGGACTGGCGACTGATGAGCTGGATCTGCAGCAGCTGTTTGGACGCGCTGTGGTGATGGATGTGCGGGACAAGGGACCACGGGAGATGATCGTGTGGGAGGACGTGAAGCAGTACGAAGGGAAGCTCGGGGAGGGGGTGATTGTGTTGATCTGCACCGGGTGGTCGCGCTATTGGGGCACGGACAAGTACGGCGACTATCCGTACCTCGATCCGGATGTGGCCGGGAAATTGGTGGAGCGGGGGGTCAAGGTGATTGGTGTGGATACAGTCGGACCGGATCGGGAGGGGCACTCGGGGGAGTTCGGCACGCACCGGATCGTCCTCGGCGCGGGGGGGGTAATCGCCGAGAATTTGAGGGGGGTCGAGGAGGTCATCGGGATGGAGAAGCCGATCGTGAGCTTATTGCCGATCAAGATTGGGGGGTGTGACGGCGCGCCCATCCGGGCTATTGCCTTTGAGGGTGCAGTGGCGTGAGAATGTATTATGTATGAACCAGTGGACACCTTGCAAGTCGAAATTGTTGCATGTCTGACAGGCTCCAGTCCTGAGCGATGCGGTCTCTGTCGCTCCTCGTCGCGCTGCTCGTGTCCACCTCGACACTCGCATTCAAGCGCGATTCATTCAAAACCTGCGACCAGTCCGGCTTTTGTCGCCGCGGTCGCGCACTCTCTGCACGCGCACATGCTGCCAGTGAGTCGTGGCAGTCCCCGTACTACATTGACCCCTCCTCGATCCTTCGTGACCCCACCGACGCCTTCTTCACCGCCATCGTCAAGTCCACCATCTACCCAAACATCAAATTCTCTCTCGAAGTCAGGACACACGATGATGGTGTCATACGTGTCCGAATGGACGAGATGGCTCGCTTGAGGAAACACTACGACGAAGCTGCTTCGTGGGCTCTCATTCGCGACCCTCCTTTGAGCAAATCAACTCGCGTCAGATGGCTCGTCGGAAAAGACGAGACGCGCACGAGATATGGCACGCAAGGCGCCATGTTCGAGGTCGCAGTGCAGTACAACCCTCTCAAGGTCACCTTTTACAAGAATGGCGAGGAGCAAGTCGTCCTAAACGGTCGTGGTCTACTCCACATGGAACATTTCAAATCGAAGCAAGACACACAGCCTCCTCAGATTGCAGGCGCAGAGGGCGAACAGGTTCCATTCAACGTCAATAACGCCGCCTGGTTCGAGGGTGAGCAACAGGACGCTTGGTGGGATGAGACTTGGTCAACTTGGACAGATTCAAAGCCCAAGGGTAAACTACTTGCGTCGCACGTATCTATCGTGAACTCATTTCGTTGATTTCACAGGCCCTGAATCCCTCTCACTCGACATCACCTTCCCTAACCACCCCCATGTCTACGGTATCCCTGAACACGCTACAAACCTCTCCCTCCCTTCCACCACTGGTCCTGACGCAACCTACTCAGACCCTTACAGACTCTACAACGCTGACGTGTTCGAATATCTTGCGGATTCCTCTGTAGCTCTCTACGGCGCCGTCCCCCTGATGCATGCACATAGTAAAAAGGGTACCGTCGCTGTGTTCAATGCCATTGGCAGCGACACTTGGATTGATGTCGGAAAGAAGAACGATGGGACAGAGACACACTGGATCTCTGAATCTGGCATTCTCGATGTGTTCATTCTCCCAGGTCCTGATCCTGCCTCGGTCTTCTCCCAATATGCCGGCCTCACAGGCACTCCCATGCTCCCCCCATTGTATTCTCTCGCGTATCACCAATGTCGCTGGAACTATGTCAGCAGTGAAGACATCAGATCAGTACAGAAGAGGTTCGATGAGGACGATATTCCGGTCGACGTCTTTTGGCTCGATATCGAGTATTCTGAAGGACACAAGTATTTTATGTGGGATGAGAAAACGTTCCCTGACCCAGTAGAGATGATCGCAGACGTAGAAGCCAAGGAACGGAAGGTACGTGTTTCACGTCTCAAGTTGCCTATGGATGGGTTCCGACGGTGCGCATAGATGGTCGTCATCATCGATCCCCATCTCAAACGCGAGTCCAATTACCCCGTTTATCAGCTTGCATCTGATCTCGGCGTGCTTGTCAAGCCCAAGTCGGGAGAGGGTGAATACGAAGGGTATGTCGCTCTTCTCATATTCCTCGTCGCTACGCCGACAACATACTTGATAGATGGTGCTGGCCTGGGTCTTCCTCGTGGATCGACTTCTTTAACCCCAAGAGCTGGGATCTGTGGGTCAAGTTGTTCAAGACCAAGAGCATCGATGGTTCTTGGACGTGGACGCAGAGCTCGGAGAACGTGGGTGTCTGGAACGATATGAACGAGGTTTGTTGCTTCATCCAATACTCCATCCATTCGGAGTCGAGGGAACTCGGACTGATCGTTCATGTAGCCGTCGGTATTCAATGGCCCCGAGATTTCAATGCCGAGGGATAACATACATTATGGCGGATGGGAGCACCGGGATGTGCATAATATCAATGGCATGCTTTTTGTGCGTTACCTCCCTTGATCCGCCGGGCTTTACTCACTGCTCTTTGGTCCTTCCTTCCTTCATTTTATCAGGCCAACCAAACTTACAATGCCCTCTATCACCGCTCTGACCCTCCCAAACGTCCCTTCATTCTCACCCGTTCCTACTATGCCGGTACCCAACGGTTTGCGGCCATATGGACTGGTGACAACCTGGGTACATGGGAACACATGGCAGTGGGAGTGAAGATGGTTATCTCCAACGGACTCGCTGGAATGGTATTTGCAGGAGGTGTGTTGTCCCGTCCATTGTTTTCCTATGAATGGGATTTCTGACCCATCTCCAGCTGATGTTGGCGGTTTCTTCGGTAATCCCGATCCCGAGATGCTTGTTAGGTGGTACGGCGTCGGCGTATTCTCCCCTTTCTTCAGAGCACATGCACACATCGACACGAAGCGCCGAGAGCCATATCTATTGGATGAGCCCTACAAGGGTATACTCAAAGATATGTTGAGGTTGAGGTATGCAATGTTGCCGATTTGGTACAATGCATTCAGGGAGAGCAGTTTGACGGGAATACCCATACTGCGGTAGGTGTTTCCATCCCCGTTTGAGGAGCGGATTCGGCCCTGACGCAAAATTGTGACGGGCAGCCCCCAATACGTGATGTTCCCCGACGACGAAGAAGGCTTTGGGATCGATGACCAGTTCTACCTCGGTTCTTCTGGTCTCTTGTGTAAACCTGTGACCACCCGAGGGGAAACGTCTGCCTCTGTTTATCTCTCTGATGCACAGGTCTACTATGACTATTTCTCACATACTGCCTATCGTCCATCTGCCTCTGAAGCCACAGGCCGGACTGTCACCGTTCCAGCGGCCCTCCATGAAATCCCTCTGCTCATCCGTGGTGGGTCTATCTTTCCCACGCGCGAACGTCCCCGCCGTTCCTCCCCTCTGATGAAACACGACCCCTTCACCCTCCGCGTCGCACTGGACGTCGACGGCAGCGCCAAAGGCGAACTCTACCTCGACGACGGCGAAGGCTTTGGCTATCAACGGGGTGAGCTCGTCTGGCGGGGTTTCCAAGCCTCGACGACGCACACCGACGACGGGAAGAAGAAGAAGGAGAAGAAGCGCGAGATTCGGGAGATTGTTATCCGGAGCAACGATCTCGCGACGGCAGCGCCTGATGTGGTGGGGTCGTATGTGCCTACGAACGCGTTTGCGAGGGGGTTGGAGGAGGCGGAAGTGAGGGTCGAACGGGTCGTGGTGGTGGGTGTGGACAAGCGACCGGTGTCCGTGTCGGTGATGCTCGAGGCCGAGGGGGGAGGACGGACGTTGGAGTGGACGTACGAGGCGGGTGATGGTGATAGGGCGGGCGTGGTGGTTGTCAAGGATCCAGCGGTGGTGATTACCAAGGACTGGGCGGTGGTGATCGGGTTTTGAGATGGCAGGTGGCGTCAGGTGTGTATGACTTTTGTCGCCGCTGGGCAGCTGGAGTTGGATATTTGCCCGACAAAGGTGCCCTTTCATGTCTGGGCTCTCGATGTACATAGAAGATTAACCATACATACCATTTATATATCTCCCCCTGTCCCCAGATGCGCGGCTCAGAACGGTGCAAATCGTGCAGGAGACTATTGTCCTTGGCCAAGGACCAATAATCATCTCAGAGACTGGTCTCAACGTGTCGATAGGAACATTTGGAGAATTGCATCATGTATTCAGAGGGAAGGACCTCGAGTCCCGCATATCAAAAAGGCCCTGGTTAATCTCTTGCCTTCTAATACATCTGAGTCATAAAACGGTCTTCTCTGCATACTCGGAGCAATGCGCTCGCATGGTATGCAAGGCCGATGGCTTCACCTATCCTCCGTGATGTCTCTTTTCCAGCCTCGATGGAAGAGCCCCTCCGCACGGCGTTCGAGCCGTGCCTGACAGTTTCCCAACTGATGAAAAAAAGAAAAGTCTGAACACGCACGCAAAAAGAATGAAGCACCAACGCACAGATTGGAATCGCCTACACGTCACTTGACCTTCCTCGCCAATGTACCCGTCTTTTCTTGCGTCTTGCTCCCCTTGCCGACGACCGTGACGCCTTTGCCAGACTTGACGAGGCTCCTGAGCGCAGCCTCCTTTTCCTGCTTCGTGCCGCCCTTGTTCGATCGCGCTTTAGTTTTGGCGTACCTGTCCGCCCTCTTGGCCAATGCGTCTCGCATCTTCTTTTTCGCTTTCCTCTCCTTGGTGCGTCGGGCGCGTTTCTCGACTGGTGTCAATTCGCTGCGGGCACGGACGTCGGAGGAGGTGGGGGCCAAGACTTCTTCGGGAGCGAGCATGCTGGCCTTCGATCGGCCAGAGGGCAGCGCCGATTCGAGGGACGCCGCTGGGACGTCCGACACCGTCGTGATACTCGCTTTCGGCTGTCAACCTCATCCCATGAGCACGTCCCATACCACCGGGCGTAGATATATGGAACGTACCGGTTTAGGCACATAATGCGCATTACACAACGCATCCAATTTCGCACAAATGCCCTCCCACAAACGAGTGATCTCGTCGTGTTCGCGCTGTAACCGACCGTCTCGGTCGTCTACCGATGTGCCAGACTGGGCAGCGACGTAAGCGCCTTCGTATATCTGCGCCAAGGACTGCGTCGACTTGGTATCCTGCAACTCTGCCAGGCGGGAAGGCACAAAGGGCATGTGCGCATCCCCCACGGGTCGTTGTCGCACCACGTCGTCGAACTGGCTGTCTTTGATGCGTGCCTTGATACGGTCCTCGAGCGCCGCGACGACTGCGTCGGTGATGATGGGGACGTGTCGTGTCGCACGTTCGAATTCAAGGTCTTCTTGGAGGAGGGAGTCGTGTGGGCGAGAGCGGGCAGAGGCTTCACCGAGGAGAGTCCATTCTTTGGGGGCGACGTTTTCGGCTTCGAGGGCTTGGATTTCGGTTTGGAGGGCGGCGAGGCGTTTTTCGTGGGTGGACATGTTTTTCCCGTGGGGTAGCCCAGCTGCCGGAGTACTTGGTGATCGTCTTCGATAAACGTTGCGTAGTCGCGACTCGCGAGAGACTTGGACCCTTGGCAAATCGACTTTTACTTCTTAGAACCTCGCCAAACACTACTTACTAGTCCTCAAGGTATCACTTTAGTTCGTGGTCTTTGTGAGAGGTATGTCCTATGACAAAGAACCTGCATGACTGCATGCTGGTATTACATTGCCCAACGGGACCCTCAACGATCGAGCTTCCACTTCTCCGTGGTTGGGAGTCTTCTGAAGACGTACTCTACGGAACTTCAAATGCTGTGGTGCATATTCCAGGACAACTCATTGGCAGGTTCTTCATGCAGCCAGACGTATCAGAGCAACAGAGAACATTAATGTCGTAGAGGAACGGCTGCCATACCATGTGTTCTCTCCAAGTGCTACACACGCCGACTTGTTCACTTTCATTCATTCCTCGGCGCAACTCACGATTGACTCGCCGCGAACTTGGAAGACAGCTCGTTTACGCCGTTGATGTGCTTGTTCCGTTCCACCGCGCCCCCTTATCAGGATGGCTTCGGACGTTCAGCTCTGGTATGATTTGTCCCCCCTTCAACTCAGCCCCCTCCTGACCAGGATTCCACACCGCAGAATGAAGTTTCTCAGTTCCATCTCCAACGCTTTCCACGATGCAGGCACCTTCACTTGGGATATCCTTCTGACGTTGGGAAACCTTGTCCAGTTTAGCCGTCCTGTCGGAGAAGTTACACCCGAGGGTCATCCGGGCTGCGGGGGATATTGGCCAGAGTACAGGCCTCCGCACGAAGGCGACAGTCGATCCTGTTGCCCTGGCTTGAATGCAATGGCCAACCACGGTATGTCTACTTTGAGACGACTATCACGCTATTCAGGTCATCACTCATTGCGTTTTTTATTCGCTCAGGAATTATTCCACGCAGTGGAAGAGGCATCAGATTCACCGATATTTCCGAACAGATCCATGCGACGTTCAACTTTAGCGCTTCGCTTTCCTACTATGTGTGCCACTACGCCGCCCGCGTGCTGAACAAAAGCTATAGTAAAGATATGTTTGATTTGGAGGAGATTAGCTTGCATAATGAAATGGAACACGATGCTTCGCTCACCCGTAAGCAATAACGCCTCCGACACTCTGACAATGTGATCGCTTACCCCCCAATCAGGACTTGATACAGCGCTGCAGCCCAACCAGGCCGTGATCCACCCACCTTTCGTCGAAGAACTATTCTCGTTCGCTACTGGAAAGGACGACGCCGGAAACCCACTTCTCACTAACAAAGATCTCTCTCGCATTCTGGGCAAGCGTCGTGCCGAGGCCAAGGCGACGAACAAACAGTACAGCCTCCGACTCGCCCACAGACTCTTTAGCAGTGCCAAGTGCGTCGTCTGTCATTTACTCCCTCCTCCATAACAGACTAATATTCGTCCTTTGATTTGTGAAGCACATCGAC
>JBBPNY010000019.1:0-77891 GCA_038091165.1 Rubroboletus pulcherrimus
GTCGATGATATCCTCAACCCACTTCATACCCTTACAGTCGTTACGTGGCGCTACCCTCTGCGTATTCTCCATCTTTCTATGACCCACGCTGGAAGATGGAGTTGTTTCCTTGTCTAAATCATGATGCTTGTGTATTTCGTATGTCTCTACATTATTCTGCTTTCGTCTGAGGTACGGATGGTAGGATTGCATCCGCATCTATCCGAAGATAATCGAGTTTTTATTTGGTCATCTGGATCCGATTCTATCAAGAAACTCTGGAACAAAATATGGGCTGCTTCGTTGTGCAATAAAACAGTGGAACAAGACAAAATGTACAAGATGACAGCGCGGCAGCGAAAATGATTATGGGTTTGCAAGTCTGCCTAATCGTACACTCGGCGCAAACGTGACAAGCGAAAACAAAACGTTGGGAATGTCCGTGCGAGTGACCGCAGTTATCTGGCTCTCCTTCCTAGTTTGGTGGATGACAGGTCAGAACTTGCCCTGTTCGCGACCAATACCGCCACGGCTGCCTCCCCTGCGGGCCATCTCTCCAGGAACCTCGCTATTTCTTACTGCCGCACTCTCCCCGACTGTACGTGTATTGTACGGATGGATTACGGAGGAGCTGGTAGAGCTATGCAGCCCCTCGGGATTAGGTGTGGTCGCGGGAGCAATGTTCGCATATGGTGCTGAGGTGGGATAAGCGCCTGACGGAACCGCGTAAGGGGTATTGGAAGGGTCAGGTTCTGAGACGACGTATGTGCGGGTTCCGGAGGACGAGAGGTGGGGCTCTGAGGAGCTGTCGTCCTGCTTCTCGTATATCGGGGCGGCAGTGGCAGGGGACGGGGACGTCAAGCGACCGGACGCGCTGAGGGCGACGAATGGGGAGTGGAATGCACGGACGGTGGCGCGGGGGAGGAGGCGGAGGGAGGCGCCGAGGGGGGACATGCTGGTTGTGAGGAGAAGGGTGTGGGGTATTTACGAGTGTGTAGAAATTCGTGCGAAGGTTGGGGCACATGACGATGACATAACCAATGGCCTTTCGGTCGCAGCCTTGGCAAGTCCCCGTTCATACTGTGAGCACCGGCGAGGACGAATGAACCGCGCCAGTCGACTCGGAGCTTGGCCCGTTCGCGTTATCTGTTGGCTATCAGCTATCATATGGTTGGGTCTATTCCGCGGTGCTCCAGGGAAATAGACACCGCCACCTACTTGAATAGACCTCCTCTTGTCGGCGCCGGGGTGGTTGGGTCCCTGAGACCTCCAACGCCGACCCACATTTCCGGGCTCGACGGGGCTGACCTATCCTCTGTGGCGTGACCATCAACATGCCCTGCCAGTGCGTCATTTCCATCCTCCATGCTTCTCATGCGTGTCTCTACCTTGACTAGCAAAATTCCGTGTATCCATGCGCAAATCGCTCGGACGCAACTCGACCCGCTAATCACGACGGGCATGTGAATTGGCTCGCCGTGCAACCGCTTCCTGGCCAGATCTTCCCAACACGAGGTCGCGTTAATCGGGAAATACATTCGTGCTTTTAACCATATCCGTTAATTTAGGGTTCGTGACGAGCCCGCTGGTGTTGTCATCCCTGATGGCAAACGCCGTACCCCACTTGTGCCACTGTGTGTGTCCAGTTCCGGTCCCAAGGTTCGCACTATTCCCTCCAAGGCAGTCATCTGATGGCGTGCGCGAGATCTAAGCCATCCGATCCTCTCCGCCTCATCCGCTGACCCACCACTTCAATCAACGTCCTTCAAGTCATCACTCGTCAAGCGACAAGGAACAAAAAGCATAACTTCACCGACCTCCGCGGGGTCCTCGATGGTCTGAAACACTGCTGACATACACGGAACTTGCCAGGGACACCAGGGACCTACTCCATTTTCCTCGTAGCCTATCGCGCCGCCAAGCCGGACGTCGGGCAAGTTCTAGGCTTCAAATCAAAACTGAGTTTGTTTCTCGAGTCCTCGGCCATACTCGTATGTATTTCGGAGTAAGCGCGCTCTACCTCGAAATCTTTCTTCCGCTTTACGCCTATACCAGCATCATGGTGTGGGGTGAGCGATGTCATGTTCCTCGCGGACCGTTCACTCCAACCCATGCCCTCAGGTTGATGTAATTCAAGGTTCAAAAGGACGGCGAAATACGGCACATGAGTGATGCGGCGATCATAGCTATCGATCGGACTTCTTTGTGAAATCCGAAAAGGACTACCCCCACTCACCGCACTTGGATATTTTTCATTCGAAAATGAGGTGGTCTGGCCACTTTCGACCACCTCCATATCTTACATCAGTGGGCGAAACCGGGGATGTATCGGCAGGTCATTATCAGCCATTGGTTACCAAGCGACGTTTTTCCATGTGAGTGGAGTTGCAAACGTTCGTGTACACAGGTTGTCTGTTTATATGGAGTAAACAGCGATCAAGACCTGCATTACGAGTATGGGCTCTCATGCCGTTCCCTTTTTATACTTGCGTAAGTGGTTCCAGAGCGGCATCGATATGTCGGTGCGCCTCGGTGATACCTGGGATCCTGGCCTGAACGGTTCGGAAGTCGCGCGCGCGCGCGCAAGTTTCTAAACCAGAATTAGATTTTTTTTCTAAATTAGATTTCCGGACCTTGCGAGCGGTTTCTCTTCTTTCGGATGTCTCAGGCTTATCCCGCACGGGGTCAACTTGGCACGATCACCTGCGTGGTTTATAAACGTCAAACGTCGGGCCCGAAGGGGTTCTTGGGCTTGCCGTTCGGTGGCGAGGTGTCCTTATTCAGCTTGCGCACCTGTAGGGTGCGACAGCGGCCTTGTGCTCGCCTGCGGTGATGCTGTGGTTTGAACGGTATGGGGCGTGCGTAGGGTTTGGGAAATTCTCACCAATAAAAAGCTGATTGTGGCGGTATTATGCGGCTATTCTGTGACATGAATATCAGGCTGCTGGGAGTGCGGGGATGAAAGCACAGATTCACGGCCGGCAAGGGGAATGAATGGTGGGCGGAGGGAAGGGACGGTCGTCGGTTCGAGTACGGATTGAGGTGATCTGCAGGCGGTAACCGGTGGACACGTCTGGACGGTTTGTCAAACTCACGGCCGCTACTCCAATAGGCAACTCCTTTTTTAGTAGGTGTCGTTTTCAGTGGGTCGTTCCCTACCACGACTGCGATCGCGATCAGCTACATCTTCCCATCATGACGACTTCTCTCCTCGCACTTTTCACCATACGAATGATCCACAGCCGTCGCTCTTGTTCCGACACCGCTTTCGGTGCCACATGCACACGAGGTCCTTCCTCTCCTGTCCATTAACTTAACTCCACGGACTCGTCCTTGCACTCTGCTCGGCACTTGTGTTTCCGTCACCGCGGCTTCGCTTGCCTAATACTGTTCAACTAACCGATATTTCCCTGTTTCTTTGTCATGGCGCTCAAGACGCTTCCTCCGCATACCTTGCCTTCCAGAACTCACACCTACCACCCCGGCCATGCGCTTTCCTACCGATACCTTGGCGCGCCCGATCTCTATTCAAAGATCTCTCTCCTCCCTGGACTTTCACGAGTCAAAATCTGCCCTGTCCGCCGGGTCCCTGTCCACTTCATCGTGCTAGATTGTCGGAAAGTCGATCCTGCTTTTTCTTCCGACTTCCGAATCCGTGAGCGTCTCAACCGTAGGCTTTATAACGACTCCGTCCCTCCGTGTTCCCTGCCCATCATCCCGACGGACAGCCCATGCACCCACTCTCTACCAAAGACGCTTCCCTGCTCATCGTAGCTGCTGGCATTGTGGGCACATCCCCTCTCTCTCCTCTTCATTCTCCTGACCTCTCCCCAAGGCTTGTCATCTAGTCTTCAACCGCTATGAGCCCGTCAACCCTCTCTCTCACATTGCCCTCCTTCTCCTCGTCCCTGCCTTCTTGACCAGCCTCCTTTTATCTAGCTTCCCTTCCGTCTTCCGCGTCGTCGCATGCACCTGCTTGCTTTATTATTCCACCATCCTCGTCTCCCTACTTGCTTATCGACTCTCCCCCTTTCATCCCCTTGCCAAGTATCCTGGACCCATCCCCTGTCGCATCTCCAAACTATGGATGGCTTGGGTGTCCTCAACTGGTAAACAGCACAGATATTATTACGAACTGCACCAAAAGTACGGTGACATCGTAAGAATCGGTATGACATTTTACTCGCACCCTTTCGACTCTCCATCTGACTCTGCAAACACTAGGTCCCAACGAGCTGTCCTTTTGCAATGTAGATGCAATTTCCCCTCTGATGGGCTACTTTGGCCTTCCCAAAGGACCGCGTACGGTAACTTGTCTTGTCTTGCGGAGCACATGAATTTACTTGCCGTAGACTGGGACGGCCGTATGGCTGAGCAGTCGAACATCAGATCAATGATATCCTTACGAGATCCCGCGGAGCACGCCCGCCGTCGGAAGCCGTGGACCAGAGGCTTCAGTTCAGCTGCATTGAAAGGTTACGAAGAGATTCTTGGCAAGAGAGGTCATGAACTCGTGACCGCACTCGAAAAGCAACAACAACAAACCGTCAACCTGGCTGAATGGATTAGTCGCTTTACGTGAGCTTTCTCCCCTCTCTTTCCGCTTGTAACCTAATAAGACGACCGTAGATTCGACTTTATGAGCGATATGGCGTAAGTGGTTCAGCTCCGCGAAAACGTTGTCCCCATCTCAACGCGTGGTATAGATTTGGGGGAGGTTCGAACATGCTGCGCGATGGCGATGAGGATAATACTTGGCACCTCCTGGAAAGCGGCCTACCGTACGTACATTGATCGATGGTCGATTCAAGTGATGAACCGATTGGACTTCCAGACTCGCTTTGGTCCTGACCCACCTGCCTTGGTTAGGCAAATACTATGTTAGGCTTCCTGGGATCGGTGCAGACCTGAAGAAATTCCGCGCGTTCTGTCGGGAGCGTGCATCGCACAGACGATCTCAAGGTTCTCACACCAAGGATCTATTCCATTACTTGGTAAGTAGTTTGCGGCATACCGTCCGGGTTCGAGACTGAGTGTACCCAGATCGATGAAGCGGGGGTTGAACGCTCCCCTCCTACATTTGCGGAGGTCGCTTCTGACGGCGTTCTTGCTATAGTTGCAGGATCTGACACCACCGCGACGACACTCAGCGCTTTATTTTGGGCTCTATTAAGCCACCCCACTGCCTACCGCCGACTCCAGGCGGAAGTTGATCGCTATTATCCTCCCGGTGAAGATGCCTCATCCACTGCGCACCACCCACAAATGAATTATCTCCATGCCGTAATGTGGGCTATTCCGCCTTTTTATAATGCTGAGCATAGTTGACATGATACCATTTCAGTAACGAGACCCTCCGATTGTTCCCACCCATTCTCAGTGGAAGTCAGCGTGGGGCAACCAAAGGCAGTGGAGGCAAGGAAGTGGGACCTTGGTAGGTTATCGAGCCATTTTTATTATCATGCTTCTCATTTCTCAACTTCCAGTTTCGTGCCGGAGGGAACGAGTGCTTTTGTGCATTTCTATTCTCTCCATCGCGATCCTCGCAACTTCTCGCCAATGCCCGACACTTTCTGGCCGGAGCGATGGCTCTCTGTGGACGAGAGAAGGGCCTTGGGCTACCCGGACTCAAATGATCCGGACAAGGTTCCTTTCAGGCATAATCCGGCGGCTTTCATCCCTTTCTCGATTGGGCCCGCGAATTGCGTTGGCAAAAATCTTGCGTATCAAGAGATGCGAACGGTTGTCTGCATGATGATGCAGCGTTTGGATTTCCGATTTGCGGATGGATATAACCCGGAGTCTTGGGAACGGGATCTCAAGGATTATTTTTTGGCGGTGAAGGGCGAGCTACCTGTGGTCTTATCTCCACGGGCTTCGAGCAGATGAATTCAGATTGGTTTCGAGTTCACACTGAACTAGCGTATAGCATCTAGTTGTTTTGTTATACTTCTTTTTTTAAACCATGTCGTACTTTGATAGTGGCTCTGCAGCTGTATATGTTCCCTCGATGCGCAGCCAGATTAAATAGCCTTCCAACCCGGGAAATGCCGCTTGCGTCGGCAGAAACCTTGCTTGAGTCTCTTCATTGATCACACTTCGCAACCGGGCCGGAATGTGAGTGCTGAGAAACTTGTCCCCCGTGACCAGACCCTGGATGAAGTTTGTAGCACATGATTGAGCATAAAGCACACGAGACTGCTGTTGTTCAGATGACTGGTTGTTGTGACCGAGATGGCCAGCGCCTCATGATGCGATGGCCCTCGAGGTATTTCCGCCAATGGGGAGAGGTCATTGTAATTAATTCGGCTGGACCTTCTATCCGTTCCTGTCGTGATGACTTGCAAGAGGTATGCAGATTCGAGAGTAGATCTCTCCTATAGACGCCCCTGAACAATCTTGAAAATGAATTTCATGCATCGATACATGAATCAGGGTCGCTTTCAGGTACGCCCGAGCGTTGAAGATCAACATTGATCACCTCTGAAACATGGTAGAAACGCCAAGGTTGAGCCCCCGGTAGGAAGTACATGGCGCTCGACCATAGCGGAAAGCCAAATATCAGCCTCGATGGGTGGCCGTCGCTGTATCCGGTGCGGGGCGAAGAATCGCACACCTCGAAACGATTTCTCCGGGTAGGATCTGTCGACTTTACAGACCGCAGCAGGCCAATATAGAAGCAATCTCGTCTGAGAGAGATGCGGCGAGATGTTCCCAACGCTATAGTCACGGGCTGCCCAGCATTTCCGCTCTCACCATCAAAATCTCTCGGCGCCCGGGATGATCGCCCCCAAGCTGGTCACCTGGGTGCTCATCTGAGCGACGGTGTTCCTCCAATGTTTACATGGGGGTCTGTGTGGTCGCTGCCATCAGCGGTCGAGTTCCGGTTGAACCCACCTGGCTGGTGTGTTCCTCGAGAATGTGAACGTGGCACTAGATAGCCATTACGTTGCTGATACCTGCGACCCTGCAAACGGGCCGCCTGCTTTTGGAAACATTCGGTTTTTTCTTTCCTCGAGCGAGAGCGCAGGAACAATTCTCAACTTGCCTTTTTCGTTGCGCTGTCCACCGGTCAGACTTTGCGGAACGAATGGGGAGAACTTGAACCGTGATAGTTGTCCACATTAGAGTGGGATTCAGATCTGCGCATATCAGCAGTGAACTAACAGATCCAACGCCGTTTCAGCTAATCTGAGGTGAGGTCAGTTGGCGAATACTTCCTGGCCAATTCGTTCAAATCTCCATCCTGACCGCCGCGATGGCGGCGGGGTACTCGTTTGCGCTCTCCTCGGGCGTACTATTCGGTGGTACTTATAATGGCTTCTCGTGTACCGGTGGGTTGTCTTTGCCCGGGTCCAAGCACCATCTTAACGCTCCCGAACGAAGTTCCGTGTACCGGAGCGCTCGTCCACCTTCGACAGGATCTCCGATGCTCTACGGACGGAGGCCGTACAGAGCGAACGCCCTGTACAAAGAAGTAGTGCCTTTCCACATGTCGGGTACAGTCGCCCTTGCGTTTCTACCGGAGCTCATTACAAGTAAGTAAGCGATCCTTGCCATGGTAATGTGCGATTTGACATAAAGTTCGTCCCGCGTTCACTAGAGCGGGGCTTGGGCTTATTTCGGGGGAAGGAGGTTCTCAGCGCCGTTAATCTACGGCGTCCGCAATGACAATGCCGGTCATGAGCATTCGTCGCGGAACCGCCACAATGCCCTTCCCAGACGCAGCAGATCGGTGCGTGATCAGGAATTGGATATAGTGATTGCTGGGCCTTACCTGCTACTTCCGGATTCGCAGTCAAAAATCTTTCCTTTAATGTTCTGGAAAAACGCCGCTGGCTTGGCTTCCTCCTCTACCGAATTCCGTCAAGTTCAGCGTTTTAATCCTCTCATCGCAGCAACACGCAACCTGGGATCACTCGTTTGTAGATTATCTTTGCGTGTTCCCGCGTGGGAGGGGCGAATAACGCTAGGCATGCTCAAAGGTGTGTATTTCAAAAAGCGCGTGGGGCTGAAAACCGTCACTTTTCCGCAGACGGGCGACCCTGATTCATTTCGGCATACTTCATGGCGGACGGGCGCTTCTAACTTCTACTCGAGGCAAAGTTTTCCCGATCCGTTAAATGCCTATCATCAATGTGCACTAGTGTGGTTTGCACACAAGGTTGCCGCATCCGACCTAGGCCAAAAGCTGAATTTACTAATTGGTTTTTGCAGGCTGTGAGGGAAAGCACAAGGTTTTGTTACCGTAGGCGCTCGACATTCTCTGTGCCCCTCTACTAGTTCTAAATCCGTTCTTCTTTTTATTTCAAGCACGGCGATAATTGGTCTCAAGGATGGTCGCGCCCCGATAAACGCGGGTCTGATCAGGGTGAACCTTGCCTCGAATGTGTTCCTTGCATGTTTTTGTGTGATTTCTAGCTGGGGGGACGGTCAATGACCGAACACAGTTACAGTTCACCAGAGATGACGGGCAGCATGATGTCGAACCTAGGGACAAGGTGAGGAATAAAAACAGGTTTCAACCTGAGCTGGACTGCACTCCATAGGCTGCTTACTTAAGCCTCGGGCCACTTTACGAACCAGCCGACTTACCCCTAACGCGCCAATTGTTGAATCGAACCGCTGAAATGTCCCTCATCCTCGCGGTAAATGCAGGCTCCTCCTCGCTCAAGATCTCGCTCTACCAGCGGGTACCAGAGGATCCAAAGGCGCCCTGCCTTCTCTTGACATCCACCATCTCTTCCATATCTTCTCCCCCAGCCAAGGTCTCGTTTCGACATGCCAACACAGGTCAAGCGGCCAGACGTCTTGACACATCCGAGACTTCAATTCGCGATCATGAATCTGCGTTCGTTTACTTTCTGGACCGCCTCGAGGAGGACGCAAGCATCGACCGCCAACAGATCAAGCAGATATGCCATCGAGTTGTCCATGGCGGGGATTACACCGAGCCTACAATCATCTCGGAGCAGTCTTACCATCATATCGAAGTATTGTCTGACCTTGCTCCTCTGTGAGTGTCTTTCGACTCTTCCTGGTATCGTCGTCATTAAATTGATTGTCTTCTGGACAGACACAATGGTGCTGCGCTGTCTGTCATAAGCGCATGTCTCAAAGCGTTGCCGCACACACTGTCGATTGCATTTTTCGACACCGCATTTCACAAGGACTTGCCTCGCCATGTCTATACCTATGCTATCGATCCGCAAATCGCGCGAGAACGTGGTCTGAGGAAGTATGGCTTCCACGGATTGAGTTGCAAGTGCCTATCCTTGGACGGCGCATGTGTGTACTGATAGTTGAATGTTCAGATGCCTTCATCAGTCGTATGGTTGCCAATCATTTACACAAGGTTCACCCCTTTCCCTAAATGATCCAGGGCGCTTACACTGATGCTCCTCAGGACGACGCTGAATTAAATATCATTGCATTGCACCTTGGATCTGGAGCATCTGCCTGCGCGATTCGGGGTGGAAAGTCCATCGATACATCCATGGGTCTTACTCCTTTGAGTGGAATACCCGGGTCTACTAGAGCAGGAGACGTTGACCCCAGTCTCATTTTCCATTATACGAGCGAGCCTCCAAGTCGGCCGAGTTACAATATTGCAACTCCCAAAGAAATCCACGTTACAAGAGTCTGCTTCTTTTTCCTTTTTCCTTTCTCCTGCACTCATCGCAATAATTTAGGCCGAGGAAATTCTTAACAATCAAGCAGGCTGGAAGGCATTGGCGGGAACTACCGACTTTGCGGAAATCGTTAGGAAGGCCGACCTCTTCACACCCCCATTGGCACCGGGAGAAAATCCGTACACGCTTGCGTTCCACATTGTGCTCGATCGTGTGTTGCATTACGTTGGTGCGTATCACCTGTCCCTCCGCGGCAAGGTTGATGCGCTGGTATTTGCCGGTGGGATCGGGGAACGAAGTCGGGAATTGCGGAGCGCCGTCGGGGAGGCAGTCAACAATTTAGGTTATTCGGCTATCGATGAGCACATGAACCAGGAGTTAGAGCGTCGCGAAGGTGCTGTCATCGATATCGGAAAGCAGGACGGGGGAAGCCGCATGTTGGTCTGTAGGACAGACGAGCAGTTTGAGATGGCGAGAGCGTGTTCGCTTACAGACGAGTTTTGGGGTTGACACGGACACAGGTATGTTGGCCCATCTGCACCAGTACAGGTACAGGTTTGCCACATACCTGGCCGCGGGGCGTGGCTGAGCAGAAGTATTTCAGGACTCGAAAGGTGTGCCTTAGTTACTTGCCGCACCTGTGCCTTGACATCCATCATGATATTACAAGTTTTTTTAGCCGCAAAAACGACAGCGGTGTCTCGGTGTGAAAATACTCTGCCTGACTATCGCCATCGGGACCTTCCCTTGACATTTTCTTGGCAGGCTACAAAAGTGAGGTACCGTTGTTTATGTTTCATGCAACCCCACGGAAGCGAGTAGACAGTTGCCCAAATTTTGCATCTTGTTCGGACGGGCTTATGGTTCTCGGATTCGAGCGGAACGAATCCGAGAACCGTAAGCTTTGCCTGGCAGGCCCGCTCACGGTTTCGAGTCATCTTCTAGCAATTGCAGAAAGGGTCAAGTGTGCCACTCCAGAATAGTAGCACATCTCACTCTGCGCAAACAGCCTACCACCTGTGTAAGCCGAACCTCATGTGATCTCCTTTAATCCTGCCTACACTGCCTTGGTGGCTTGGCACCCCGGCATTGAACAACCCCCCGGCGGGCCGCTCATGGCGTCTTGTCCTCATCATTGTCGAGACGTGGTTAGTTGCGATTGTACATGGTACTCGTCAGTGATGGCCAATGTCCGATGTCAGCGATTAAGTGAGTGATGATGTACCTGTATCTGAGGTGGTTACAACTTATGATGGTCTTGGGTTGTCGGGCACTGGTTATGCATTACGACCGGTCGTTGCTAGGTGCTCGGCCAACTCCACCGCTGCGTCAGCGTTAATTATCCATCGGGCGGCAACGGATCCATAATTAATACGGTCTGGATTCACCATATGGTCCACCAAGCTAACGATTCATTGTATAGAGTTCAACTGTACAGGTCGGCATAGATTTATGAGACATCGACGAAGGGCGTCCAAAAAAATAGATACCACACTGAAAGAAACATCACTAACACATACGAACGAAGATGATTGAAGAAAGGTCTGGATCGGAGTCCGCCCGCAATGTTTATCTCGCACCTAGCCAATGCATGGCGGCTTTCCACACGACGAATGGTATGGGCAGCACGAAACCGGAGGGTGGCTCTTTCTTGTGAACTCGTTCTTGGGCTGCAGTTCTTGCGAGCTCAGCCTCCCGTCGAGCCTTTGCAAGTTCTTCTTGCAGCTGGGCATTCTTCTGACGTTCCACAATCTCTCGTTCCGCTGCTTGTACCTCCAGCCGTCTTCGATAATCGTCAGCCTCCGCGACTCGTCTGTGAAGCATCGCTAGCTCCCCCTCCTGTTTCTTTTTGCGCTCGTGTTCTTCCGCCAACCTAGCTTTCTCTTGAGCCTCAAACGCCAACGCCCTGGAGAGTTCTGCAGCACGCTTTGCCTCTGCAGATCGACGTTCCTTTTCTGCTAGCTCTTCATCCAACGCCTTACGGAATCGGGCTACTTCTTCCTCGAGCTGCTTTCTGAAGGCTTCCTCGCGCATCTTAGCTTGTCGTCGCTCTTCCTCAAGTCTTTCTAGGGCTGCTTCCCGAGCCTGCCTCGCCGCTTCTGCCTCGCTCTCTCTCCGGACTTGATCTGCTTTGGTAGCAGTGCCGTCCTTACGTTCGCGTGCGAGCTGTTCCTGTAGGCTTAGCCTGCATTGCTCTTCCTCCCGTAGCCTGAGGCGTAGCTGTTCTTCTAGCTGTTTGATACGAGCCTCTTCTGCTTGCCGTTCGGCTTGTACCCCTTGTTCTTTCTTGGCGTGAGCTTCCTCCAGGTTTCGACGCACGCGTTCCGTTTCCTCGAGGATTTGCTTCTGATACCTCTCCTTCTCACGCTGCAGGGCCTGGTTCTGTTCTTCGAGCAAGAGGGCATGAGCTTCCGCTTGGGCTTGACTTGCCGAAGCGGCCTCGCGCTCGCGGCGCTCCTGTTCAACGGTAACCTTCTCCATCTCCTGTCGAGCCTTCGCAATCTCGTCCTGCAAGCGAGCTCTTTCGCGTTCTTCCGCAAGTAGTCTGACCTTTTCTTCTTCCTCCTTGGCTTTCACCTGACGCTGGAGTTCTGCCTCGAGCGCAAGAGCTCGCTCACGCTCTACCCTGATCTTTTCCGCCTGCTCCGCTTCAGCGCGTTTCTTCTCGGCTTCTGCACGCAACATTTCTTGCTGCAGTGAATGTAGGTGCTCCTGGTGCTGCGCTTCGGCGAGCTCGCGGGCCTTGCGCTCCTCTTCAAGCAGACAGGCCTTTCGTTCTTCCGCTTCTTTTTTCCCCTCAAGGAGTTCGGTTTCGCGTCGTGCGTGTTCGACCTGCGATGTCTCGATTTCTTGGCGAGCCTGGAGGACCCGTTCCTGCAGTCCCTCGAGCTCCTGCATATAGCGACGATTTTCGGTCTCCATTGCCGCGATCCTGGATTCAAGTCGCGATTTCTCCGCCACGAAGTCTGCCGCCATGCGCTCAGAATTGTGTTGTATGCGCTCGATCTCTTCCCGCTTCTTGTCGACTTCTTCTTGGAGCTCCGACCTGGACTCCTCGTCCTTGGCGTGCATTGCAGCCTCCATCTCTTGACGGAGCTTCTTGAGCTCCTCATCATGACGGTCAGCCTGCTCCTTCAAGGCGTGGGTGAGCGCGGATCCGGCAGCGGTTTGGGATAGATCCTTGCGCTCGTTCACGAGCTCGTGCTGAATCAGAAGCGTAGCAGCCTGGGTATTGATCAAATGACGAAGGATGGTCTGGGCGGACGTCTGGGAGCCGTCGTGTCGGAGTAGGCGTGAGCCCTTCTCAAGGACGGGCTTGAAGAACTTGTCGTTGCTGGCAAGCTCCCGCTCACGTGCCTCACCGACCTTGGGGTCGACGTTCGACCACATGTTGGTCACGATGAGGACGTTTCGGAGTGAGCTCTCTCCGCACAGCTCGCGGAAGATACGGAAGTTGCGCTTCGATGTACCGCCCATCCTGATATCGGAGATCCGGTGCATGTAGATGATACCGGCGAGCTTGGCGCCTTGCTCATACCTGTGCAGCACGCGTGGGGTGTTTAGTCCAAAGTGGTTCTGTATCCCCCTCCCGATGTAAAGAAAGCGACTTACGTGCTGGATAGATACGCTGCGATGGACGAGAGGATGTCCGTGTCGCTGCGAGACGTATCGTCGAATCCGGGCGTGTCAATCAAGGTGACGATGCGCCCGTTGAGGAGAAACGGTTTGGACGTCCGTACTTCGGACGTACAGCTCTCCAGGCCACGACCAACAGGCAAGTCGGACCCGCTGGCGAGGTTGATAAACTGTATTTTTAAAAAAAACTCAGTGGACCCGTTTTCCCATTTCCTTCGACGAAAGCCCACGTACGGTTGATTTACCACTTCCAGTGGCCCCCATCACCCTGTAAAATGGGCAACATTAAGAGAACAATACGACCGGGATGCGTGGATGAAGATCGTACGCAATTCTGATCTCTTTTCCGCGAAGAGCCATGGCGACTCAGTGTTCTGGCACTGGGCGAGTAGTATGAGTTTGGGGGGATGTGTGCGGCTGGGTGTCCTTATATGCCCCGGAGTGCTTCAAGTTGCACCCAATTCACATTGCTCCGCGCCGCCGATCGGAGGACGCATGTTGTGGCACGCTCTCCGAAACGACGAGACGTGACAACACCTTTTCAGCGTTTCGTTGATCGGCTATTAGACGGCCACGATGCATCCTGCTGCTCTGAACAACCCCTGAACGGCGATTTCGCGAAGCCACATTGTAGGTGGGCCTGCGGTGAACGAGAACATTATTTGAAGGACAATGTTGGCACCAATATCCCGCTGGCATGCTTGTCCAAGGCTGTGAGAAACATGGGATTGGTGGAGTCTAGCCAAGCATGTCGAGATCTCCATCGACGTCCAAGAGTACGCTACGCGAAAATTGCTAAACAAGACGACAATAAACACGAGGAGTATGACGAGCCAGCTCAAAACGAGTACATAACGTGACGCCGCTGGGTGAATCACCCCTCCTTCACCTGCAATTCCTCCTCAAGCCTGCGTAATTCAGCCTGGTACTCAGACCCAAGCCGAGATGCTTGGCTCTGCGCCTTTTGCAGCTCGGCCTCTACCTTGTACACTTCTTCCAGGAGCTCTCTTCGCGTCTCCTCGTCCTGGCTGCGCTCAGCGTCAGCCATCTCTTCCCTGAGAGCTTCTAGCTCTTTCTGGTGCCGCGCGGAGAGCTCCAACATCTCCTTATCAAGCTGCTTGTATGCGGCTGTCTGGGTGATATCCATGCCTTCTCCCAACTCTCGCTGGATTTGGAGCACCACGGGCTCCTTGTCGACCAAGTTCTGGATGATCTGGTGAGCGGACTGCCTGGTATTACCGTGCCGCAGCATCTTCGCTTGCTTATCAAGGATTGGCTTAAAGAAGATGTCCTTCGTGGCGAGTTCCTGCTCCCGGGCGTTTCCATCCTCCGCAGTGACTGTGCCCCACCTATTAGTGACGATGATCACGTTGGGGTAGGCTTCTTCGCCGCAGAGTTCCTGGAACATTCTGAAATCACGCCGGGCTGAGCCCCCGACCCTCAGGTCAGAGATTCTCTGCATGTAGATGACACCGGCAAGGCGTGCACCCTGCTTGTTGCTGTGGAGTTGGTCAGCCAGTGGTGCATGCGCCTGAATGCAACCATACGTGGTGACCAGGTAAGCAGCAATGAGCTTCAGGACGTCGGTGTCCGTCAAGTTCGTATCGTCGAATCCGGGCGTATCAATCAAGATAACTTGCTGTCGGCCCACGTAAAAGGGCACTGACGTCTGTACTTCATGGGTGCAACTTTCCACACTGGCGCCTTCTTCGAGCTTGGACCCCGACGCCAGGTTGATGAACTAAAGTCGGGCCATGAGTGGTTTAGCCTCATCGAAATTAACCAAGGGACAAACCGTCGTCTTCCCGCTACCAGTGGATCCCATGACCCTAATGTGACTGATAAGCACACCTGTGGGAGGACGACCACGGGCAGAACGACATACGCAATGTAGATGGTTTCGCGGACTGGTGGAGCTAGTGGAGACCTTGGAGACTTTGGCTCCTCGTCGGCAAACTTCTCCAGTTGCTTGCGTCTGGTGCATGCCAAGATTTGGCCCATAGTTGGTGAGTTGTGAGGGAAGAATGTGAACTCTGGCGAGCGAGATATCCGGGACGGAACTGGCGTTTAATGCAGCACGTGTTGGCCTAGTGTTGTATCACATCGGGCCACGCGATGGATTCGCCTTGCGTTGAAGGGGTGCTAAGAAGCGTGGCTTCCATTTGTCTGGTGCTATTGCTGTGATTCTGTAATTCATGTGAACACGCGTTTATGCCGTTGGATGGACAACTGTCTGCGTGCGAGCGCAGTCGTTCTGAGGAATGCGACTCTTGGCGAAATTCGGAATGGATGGAACAGCTTTGGAGGTCGGCTTGTTCGAAAAAGAAACGAAGAGGTATGGGTTGATTGAGGAAGACAAGAAGTTCATGAACCGTGCTCGCTGATAAGGGCGCAGAAAGTTCTGGGGTCGTTTCCAGCAGAACGATCGCTGAGAATGTGACTGTCGACGAATTCGAGAAGAGCCAAGGGTGGTGAGATAGCAAAGATGGATCATCCATCGGGGGGGGGGACTGCGTTCCCGCCATGAGATGAAGGTCCCTCGCCGCGTGTTCGCCTTTCCTGCCCCGCACGACCAAACCTCCCTCGCCCCAATCCAGCTAGTCCAGAGTCCTGCGAAAGACGACGTTCAATGTTCACTGAAAATTCCACGATGAGCTCGCCATACCGCAAGGCGACGATGGCGTGTGATCTAATCTGCTCCGAAAAAAAAAAAGTGGCCTGATGTTGACGACAACATGCTCGAGCTATAAAAATTCGCCCGCTCCGCATCCTTGTTGTTCTCTTCCCCGTCGGGTCCCATTTTCTTTGCAATGGACATCGTTCTACATTTCTGCGACGAGTACGTTCTCGACAACGTCTGGGCGCGTCTCGTTCCGCTCGCGGACCCTCTCGCGGACCATCCCTCTCAGTCCTTCCTCGCCGCCAACGCCTCAACGATAGCGCTTCTGCCGCAGTCTGCATGGCCGCGAGATTACATCCCCAGACAATTATTGTCGCTGCTCGTGGTCACACTGGTTGGCATCCACCTCCTCTACTTCGTTTTCGCCGGTCTTTCCTACCAATTCATTTTCAACCACGAAATGATGCGGCATCCGCGGTTCTACAAAAACCAGATTACATCTGAAATTCAAAGCAGTCTGAAAGCGTTTCCTACAATGACGCTGCTGACGCTTCCCTGGTTCGAAGCCGAGGTCATGGGTTATTCCCGGTTATACGACGACGTGTCTGAGTACGGATGGCTCTACTTTGCCTTCTCAATCCCCTTGTATGTATATTTTCATCGACCGTTGCTCACGCTGACACATGCCCAGCTTCTTGTTATTCACTGACTATCTCATATACTGGGTCCATCGCATTCTGCATCATCCCACGCTTTATAAGACTATCCACAAGCCCCACCACAAATGGATCAGTGCGTGGCATATGTTCTCTTGTTTCCCATCGGCTGACATACTTCCCTCAGTACCGACCCCTTTTGCATCCCACGCGTTCCATCCTGTGGACGGATATTTACAGTCCGTGCCGTACCATCTCTTCGTATTCCTGTTCCCCCTTCACCGATGGTTGTACCTGGGGCTCTTTGTGTTTGTCAACTTTTGGAGTATATTGGTATGAACCCCTTTGCTGCACCTGTGACGTCTATCTTAATATTCACCTGCACAGATTCATGATTCCGATATGATCACCGGCCATCCCCTTGAACACGTCATCAACGGTCCCGCACATCACACGTTGCATCACCTTTACTTCACGGTTAACTACGGTCAGGTACCCGCAGCCCTTCTTGATAGAGTAATTCACGGCCGCTAATCTCCTATCAACAGTACTTCACGTTGGCGGACCGTGCGGGTGGCTCGTATCGCCAGCCAGAATCGCGGCTTGACCCGTTGCTGGAAGTTCCCAAGGAGAAGACATTATGAGTTTCCCTATAGCTTAAGGTGCTTTTGCATAGACTGATCTCGAGTACATCTACCTCGGATCTACTAATGTGTATACTTTCAATGCGTGCCCAGTCGAGCTTCATGTTGTCGGTTGAGCGACGCCGAACCTACATTTATTAGTTGATCCACGAATGTTATCCTACTCCCATCATGTCCAATGTTTAATTCTCGTCGGCGACACAGACTACTGTGTTTACCTCCTTGTAAGTATGCGTGTCGTCCGTGTCTTGCATCTGTCGATACCTGCCTTGAGATCCCCCATGGCGACGCCGTCAACAATGAATTGTAGCAGGCTGTGGAGATGTGGGTTGTCGCGGAGAACATGGTGAGGTGTTGTGAATGACGTTATGGAGTGGCATGGCGGGAGGATGTCTGGCAACATGCACTTTGTAAGGATCCGACGCGGTCATCATGTCAAACGCCTTGCAGACCTATTCCCTTCCAACGTGTCCAATCATGCGGATAACCCCAACGCAAGCGCATGAGTCAGCCAGCATTGGAACCTCCGACGAGCTCGATGCGCTTGTCAGCGCCCTTTTGGCCCGTCAGATGTCCCCAAGGCTGCGACGTCATCCAAGGTGTGCGCGTGTGAACGACGAGGGCTAGCCACGAAGCAACATACCCTGTGAGATGGGTCTCTAGGATGGCGGCGAACTGCGCCCAGGTTATGCCCGGGGAGGCGATACCGAAGCATGCGGTACCAGCGTGAACGCGGCGTATCCACCTGGGGATACAATTTCAATAGCGGTGAAGGCGATGAGTGAGAAGAAGACAGACCATCGAACTGCCTCTCTACGCCGTCCATGATGGCGACCACGACGTTGCCCTGTTTCCAGCTGCCTCCGCTGGCGGGTGAAGAATTGTGAGCAGGCCTGACATACGCGTGGCGTGAGAAGGAGTGCCGCCTCGTCCACTCGTCGACTGCTACTGACCACTATCCTTTCCAGTTTCTCGGTGCCATGTCTTTCTTTGGCGCGGCGGCCGAAAAGGACATTGAAGTCCCAGAGCCACCCTCGGATTCCATATCCTCGCTCGCATTTTCCTCTGCTGCCGACTATCTCGCTGTCGGCAGCTGGGATAACAATGTAGCTTGTATTTTCCTTCATATCTCGCCAACCATTGACCGGCGATCCAGGTCCGTTTGTACGAGGTCGGCGCAGGTGGTCAGACACAGGGCAAGGCTATGTATGCCCACCAGGGGCCCGTACTCAGCGTTTGTTGGAACAAGGTGGGTGCCATATCATCCCCCGTGCCTTCGAAATCCTCTCAGTCATCCAAAAGGAAGGCAATAAAGTGATCTCAGGCGGTGCAGACAATGCCGCACGCATGTTCGACATCACAAACGGCCAAACATCACAAGTGGCGCAACACGATGCGCCAATAAAAGTCGTCAAATGGATAGAAACACCACAAGGCGGCATTCTAGCCACCGGCAGTTGGGACAAGACACTCAAGGTCTGCGCACACCGCCCATTAATCTCGATCGAGGTGCTAATCCCACCTTTTCACCGTCGGACAGTACTGGGATCTCCGTTCAGCAACTCCAGTCGCCACAGTGCAATTACCGGAACGTTGCTACACCATGGACGCGCAATATCCTCTCCTCGTCGTTGGCACTGCGGAGCGTCATATTCAAATATTCAATTTGACAAATCCATCCACAGCGTACAAGGTCCGTCCATGATGTCACAGGTCCAACTGCCCCCCTTTAATGTTGGCGGATGCAGACCATAACATCTCCCTTGAAGTGGCAGACGCGTGTAGTCTCCTGCTTCACCAACTCCCAAAGTAGTGGCTTTGCCGTCGGCAGCATCGAAGGTCGCGTGGCCATACAGTACGTCTCTGCCAGAGGCACCTTTCTCGTGGTTAACATGCCGTTTACACAGATACATCGAGGACAAGGATAGCACGTGAGATTTTTCGCCAACCAGGAGCTGCAAGCCTCTGACGTTGGTCGCAGAAATAACTTTTCGTTCAAATGTCACCGCAGAGATCAGACCCCAAACGCAAAAGATCAATCGTTGGTGTATGCTGTGAACGACATCTCGTTCCACCCTGTCCACGGAACTTTCTCTACCTGTGGTGCGCTTCACTCCCCCACATTGCAATCTGTTTTCGCTGATGGCCTGCTTGAATAGGCTCCGATGGAACCATCCATTTCTGGGACAAGGACGCGCGCACGCGGCTAAAGAGTATGTTTTAATGTACTGGACGTGTAGCGACCTGCTCTTACCCCTGTGTTTACGCAGCGTTCGAAGCCACGCCCGGCCCGATCAGCGCTACGACGTTCAACCGCAACGGCACGATCTTTGCGTATGCTGTCTCCTATGATTGGTCGAAGGGACACAGTGGAATGACCCCGGGTCATCCAAACAAACTCATGTTGCATGCATGCAAAGAGGAGGAGGTGAAGAGGCGACCAAAGAAATAGATGAAATCGTACTGCCCCTGCCAGTAAGCGTAACTTACATCGAAGTTTGTACATGCATGCTTGCTTGGTCGTCTTTAATGTACAATAATACCATCTTACCGCTGATACTTGGCACGGCTCTGCTTGGTTCTGCAGGACACTCGAGTGTTCATTTTTCTTTAATTTCAGGTCATGGGTTCATTTCAACGCGTTGAAATGAATCACACTGTCAGAGTGACTAGTGACCCCCGAGATACTTGCCATGCCACCAAGTATAGCTACATGGTACATACAGAAGAATGACAAAAAGAAAACATCATACATCTGCCCGCAGATACTTTGCAACAATCTCCGAAACGCGATCGTCGACTTGAGACAAGACCATGATCGTCTCGTCCTGAGAACAAAGCGTTCATGATATGAGAAATCAAACGAAAAAAAAAAGTCCGTCCGCTCACCCGGAGTTTGGCAGAAAAGGCCTTGCCCTCGGGGGTGAACACGAAATCGCACTCTTCAGCGACCTGGCAAGAGGACAGATACCGACCGTGCAGCGAACGTTCTTCACCAGCGACGGCGGCGTGGACGAGCGTCTTGCTCCCTTCCTCTGTCGAACGCACAAAAAACACGTTTCGAAACACGGGAAGAATCCAACCCATGTACCACTTGTTCTCCACTGAACGAAAAAGGCGCGAGCGACAATAACCTGGGTTCACCGTGCAGGCAACAACGGGGGTAGGGTCAGGAAGACGCCCTGCGAGCTCCCGAACGAAAACAAGCCCTAAAACTTGAAAAATGCCCACCAGTCAGCCAATTTTTTTCCTTTTCTTGTTGGAAAAGTTGTGCATGCATGACGTTGGGTGGCTCACGTTTCGTGACGTTGTAGCGAGCGACACTTGATCGTGTGTCAATCATCACTTGGGCATGTATAACGAAGATGACAGACCTGGAGCCAAATTTCTGACTGTTGATGGTGTCGAGGATGTTGGTCCATGTCTCCGGGTTTTTCAAGCTGGAAGCACCGAGATAATGCCCGAGGCTCGACACGACAACCAAGCGTGGCGTGGAATCTGCAGTGGAAGCGTTCACCAAGTATGGCAGGAGCAGGATGCCCAACAATGCAGTGGACAGATAATTAACTTGCAACCTAACGCGAGTGAATATTTTTAAAAAGACGAAAAAACCGAAGAAATCGCAACATGTACATACATCATTTCCCAACCATCCGGCGTCTGAACATAATCGGGACGAAACACGGCAGCGTTCGCGAAGAACGCGTTCAATACCCCTTTCGGGCTGTTCGCGTCTCGTGCAGAGAGAGGAAGGTGATGAAGGAGGCAGAGGGGATCTAGATGCTGGGTGGAGTGGTGGATAGGCCTTCCCTAGGTTGGGGGGACCGGAGACGGTCTGGTCTGGCTGCATGGGCAGGTCACATGCCTGGACTGAGCACAAGGAAGTCGGAACAGGCTGGCCTCGTGATCGAATGGTTGCGAGAGCGCCAGGACTGGCAATGTGACCGAAACATGTGCCCTGACCGGTGACTGTCCGACCGGGGGTGTGCTGGGACCGGAGAGCGCGGCCGACCCAAACGAGAAGGCGCAGCCGCGGGCGCGGAATGGACCAGCGCACCCAACCCAGGCTGGGCCGAGCGTTTAGGAGCTACGAGGCAGGTGCTCGACATGCAGAGGAGCAAGCCGTTCCAGGCAGCGCCAGTATCGAAGGAAAGCGTCTGAAGACCAGCGACCAAGTGCTTTGACCACGTCTGGAGCAACACCGGCCAGAAGAAATTCTGTCGTGCCCCCGATGCGGAATGAGTGCCCCGTTGTGGTGGGGAGATTTGCGGCTGACCAAACAGCGTTGCAGCGGGCAAGGAATTTGTGACATGGTGAGGTTGTCATGGAACCATTTGGACGATTTGGGTACCTTAATGTACCCTTCTGTACCAAATTGCCAACTAGGTGAATGGGTTCCCTCTCGATCAAGGCGGGTTGGCGTAATGGTAACGCGCTAGTTTCCGGCGCTAGAGATTCTGGGTTCGAGTCCCAGGCCTGTCGCTTTTTGTAATTCCTCTCGCCTCGCGATTTGTGCAGATGAACTTGACTTTTTACACTTACAGACTACCCTTACACAACTTGAACGACACTAATTGGTACGGATGCTCGATCGTATGTCACAGCTGTACGTTTTCGAATACAGGAGTCTCAAAGGTGCCATCAGGATCTAAAATGCGCAGTTAATCCACAATTGGGCAACATGGATTTAATGTGGGCTTACCTCGTTCTTCGCGGTAAATATATGCTTTGTCCTTTGCTGCGAGGTGCATGATATTACTCGCTGTCTCATGGGCCTCGGTCGCCACCTTTGCGTTGTGGAATGCTCCAGCACGAACAGCGGCTGCAGCCACATGATATCTCGAAACATTGTTGCACAGCATCATCTGAATACATCTTGTCAGTTATGGACCGATAAAGCAAAAGTAACAAAGCGAACGTCAAAAGGAGATGTCGTGGTTCCTTCTTCTTGATACCTATTCGCCGTCATTACTAACGAGACCCAGTCAAGAAAGTATGGCAACTGACCCCCCAATCGTTATCCTTTCGATATTGGGCCGACCAAACAACAAACCCTTCAGCTCGATTGGATAGCTGTGATAGTTGATGATGATGGGTCTATCCGGAGTGAAAAGCGAATCAAAGTCCTCATTGCTGAGTGCGTGAGGGTGACTCCCCGACGGACCGAGAATCATTAGATCCGTCACATTCACGACGCGTACTCGGAGGACAGGGCTTCTCTTGCGGAGGAGAGCTGCTGCTGCAATCACTTCGAACGTAACCTCTGTCCCGACGCCAACAAGGACGCTGGACTAATTGTCAGAAACATATTACAAAGGCAACGAACTCTCGTACACATCTGGACTCACTCCTCCATCGACGCTCGCAAATTTCCAAACAGAGGCACCAGCCACGCAATGCTTCACGGGAATTAGTTGTATGTCATCCAAAGGCAACCAAAGCACGTACACGATCGGCCTCCTCCGGACTTAGCCATACTGTGGTCGGCTGCTTACTGCCAACCATGAGATTGATGTAGTTTTTGGCCCTCAAACAGTGCGCCATAGTAGAAAGAAAACAATTCGCATCAGGTGGGAGGTAAACGCGTGCAAGTTTCGGTTTCAGGTCGAGTAAAGCACCGATGAATGAAGGATTTTGGTGCGAGAAACCATTGTGCTCTTGTCTTGCCCAGGTGGAGGTCTCCAGATAATTGACGGAGCCAATGTCATGGCGCCAATCAGTCTCAAAAGCCTAAACGATGAAAGTTAATGCATTGCAGAAGACGAACGGACAATACGAACCATCTTCACAAACTTGCTATATTGCACCATCATGGTGTGGACGATGCCTATGAAGGCTTCGTACGTCGGGAAGAGGGCCGTCCTTCCTGTAAGTGTGTATCCCTGGAGCATGCCCTGACAAGTGTGTTCAGAGAGGATTTCGATAACGCGCCCTCCCTGAGCACGGCAAGCGATGTCCCACTGAAAGTTTCGCCCAGTGACGTCGAATACAGCATCGAGCTTGTTCGAAACTAGCTCGTCGGGAGAGAATATCCTAAAATTGGATGGATTGCTGGAAAACAGGTCTAAGTTTCAGCAAAGAAAGCAAGATATGAGACGCTCACTCTTTAATGACCTCACGAAGAAAGTTTCCTACTGTTTTCATGCAGCTTGCCTCGCGACCGCTTTGGACACTGAATGGCGTCCAGTTAGGAACTGCCAGCGGCTGGAAGGCTGCATACGCCTCCTTCCTAAAGCCGAGCCTCTTCTCCTTGATATCAGGAATAATCTCCATGACGTCGTTCATGGGTGCACCTTCGGTCTCGCCTGTTGCGCTGTGGATAACGAAGAGCTCCTCGGGACGGTAGCTGGCCAACCAATCTTGTAGCAAGTTGAGTTCTTCTTCAGACGTCTTGGCCATGGGAAGCGGTACTTGATGTGAACGGAATGAACCTTCTACAAACTCCCCATAGAGCTTTTTTGGACCCGTCCAGCCTTTCGGTGTTCGTAAAATCAGCATTGGCCAACGAGGCTTAACAATGGGTTTCCCTGAGCGTGCTGCGCGCTGAATACGGGAAATCTCGCCGAGGGCCCAT
Source organism: Rubroboletus pulcherrimus (assembly GCA_038091165.1). Classification (NCBI taxonomy): domain Eukaryota; kingdom Fungi; phylum Basidiomycota; class Agaricomycetes; order Boletales; family Boletaceae; genus Rubroboletus; species Rubroboletus pulcherrimus. Next base: position 23,742 of record JBBPNY010000019.1, read on the forward strand.
TCCATAGCCCCGGCGAGATCGCTATCGATGTTTTGCAAGTTGTCAACGATACAAACTTGGTAGCCATAACCACTGGAGATGCATATATAAATGCTGGATGCACATGTTTAGGATGATGCTATGCTAACCTGAACAGTGAGATCAACTCCTTATCGTCCATACATCCGAAGATGGTACGTTCTGAAATCTTGAACCCATTGAGGTGTAGGATAGGGAGTACGGCGCCCGATTCTGCAGGGTCGATATATTTGAAGCCATGCCATGCGGTTGCAGTGGGGCCAGTCTCGGCTTCTCCATCACCGACAACGCAGGTCACGACGAGGTTCGGATTGTCCATGACAGCGCCAAATGACACGCTGAGAGCATATCCCAACTCTCCACCTTCATGGATACAGCCAGGTGTCTCGGCGTTGATATGACTGAAAAACGGTCAGCGCCAAATTATGGGACTGACCGAGAGCTCGCCTCGGGAATCCTCCGGGGGTGCTGAATTTCGTGATGAGCCTCGTCAAGCCAGCTCTATCACGAGAATAACGGGGCCAGAAAGATGCGAGTGATTCTTCCAGCCAAAGACAGGAGAGAATGGCAGGTGCGCCGTGGCCTGGATTAGCCAGGAAAATAAATCAGTGCTACACGGATCGAATACGTTCTCAGGAACAAAAACTAACCTGGCCCTACGACAAGTAGCGCATCAATGTCAGTCTTCTTGATGAGGCGGTTCAGATGCGCATACACGAGGACGAGGCCGGGACAGGTTCCCCAGTGCCCAAGCAAGCGAGGCTTGATGTCGTCCGAGGTGAGCTTTCTCTCGAAGAGAGCATTGTCTCTCAAGAAAATCATAGCTAGGGACCGCGGGGCTGAGCACGAAAGGACGAGAGAATCAAATAAGGGCTAAATACCGGCAGCGATGTAATTCGCAGCGCGCGTGAACTTGCGGAGGGAGGTGAGTTCGTGAGGAGTGATGACCGAGCCAGTGGCGGCATGTGCGCGACAATCCAGTACGGCATCGGGGAGATGGGACGGGTCAGGGGGCGGGTTGGGTTGAGCGAGTCGCTGAGCGGGCATTGAGCAGTTGGGCAAGTAGACAGGAGAGATCTGGTCCTTTATATTGCATTTTCAACTGGCATGACTCATCGGAGTGACGTAGCTTCAGTGTTGCGGAGATGAGAGAAAGACGCCCACGGGCTTTCCTTGTTTGTCACTGTAGCCTCCGTAGGTCTCGTTGGAACTTTTAATTTTGTTTGGCAAACCATGCCGCCAAGTCCAAGTCCATCAGGGCCTGGCCTGAAATTTGATCAGGCCCAAACTTGGGCTTTCAGGCCAGGCCAGGCCCGCATCACTAGCCCCCACCTGCCTATCTCGAGACTCTCTATCTCCTCAATTCACAGCTCTGAAACACATCATGACCCTGTGTCTCAAGCCGAGAACGCTCTGGATGATTTGGAGGTGACTGGTGTCCTCCAATGCTCAAACTGTATGGTTGTCACGACAACATTTTCGAGGCCACCAACGAAGACATTTTTCAATCTGTCATGGATGCAAAGGCGGTGTGGGGGTTAGCAACAACTGTGATTGTGCCAGTGTCACGCGTCGAGCTAGGCTCATATCATAGACAAAGACTACCTTTCTGCTTGCTTTGAATCTATACGAATGCTTGCAAAAAGTTACCAAATTTGTCTCGGCAAAGTCGACTTCCCAAGAAACACATACTCCCTCATAACGCATACTTTGGAATGTGTCAACGTGGGTGTCGACTGTATGTACATCTGGAATGTGCAACAATTGCTTAGAACCTATTTAACAGTCAGAGCACAACACATGCGAATAAATCGTCCATAATTATCGTTCAAAACCTGTACAAAGCCCAGTATGAATGGTCCGTGCAAAGAGTGTCAAGTAATAGCTATCTCAGACAAGAACGTGACGGCGTGGTGCGGGCAAGTCCAACAGTCTTCACAACATTAGCAACGACAGGAGCAAGTGCTAGTGCTAGAATATCCATACGCCTGCGCAGACAGCCACGAGGAGTGAGATGCCAAGCGCAGCGACCGGCGCTCGGAGCGTCCGAGCACCACTCCACCCTGGAGGTATTCCGAGAACCACAGAAGGCTCCGTGAGGTGATACGTGGATGTGACAACCTGACCTTGTGCGTTGGTCTCAATTAGGGTATATTGATCCGAAATAATCGGGAGCGCAGTTGCACCCATTGCGGGCGAAGCAAGCATTGGTAGGTACGTGCTGGTCGCGAGTTCTGAGTCAACGATTTCGCCCAAAATTGCAGCGACAGATGTGTTGAAGGCGTAAGGCGGCGTCGTATACGTCGGAGTCCCCAAGAGGTAGTTGGGTAGCGTGGTTGCTACGGTGGCAGACGCAGAGGAGAAGAACGACACGACGATACCAGGGGACTCGACAGGCGTCGAAGAGTTTGTGAGCGCGTACAAGCCAATCATCGGAGGTTGAACATAATCAATGCCGTAGCTGTACAGGTGAGTGTGCGAACGCAAGGGAGAATATTCGTACTCTACCTCCAGACAGAGTATACAGTGCGCAAAAACGGCGTTCCTATGGAAGTTGTTATAAAAGCAGTTGGCAAGAAGCAGTGGTCACTCTTACCAAGCTGCCAGTCAATACCATCTGCGCTGGGCGGCGAAGCTTTCGGCCAAGACAAACATAGATTGGGATCGCCTGCCGTAGGACCGATGAGATAGTCGGTAGGCTGAAGAACAAACGCAGTCCCATCTCTGCTGCATGCGTTAGCGAGAACTTATGGAAGGAGCCCGTCGCATACCCAAAACTAAATGTCATGGTCGCAGATGAGGTACAAGGGATCGCCCATTGTCCAGCTGAGGCTTATTCAGTCAATCACTGGAATGTTCGCTCATCTCTACTCACTCTCATCTACAAGCCGACTCTCAGGGAAGAGTGCATACAGTCGCGTCACCTACGAAGTAGAGGTGAGTTTGATCGTGTACACACCCCTGCTCGAGATTACGCACATCTTGGTAGGGTCCGTACAATCCAGGGGTTCCTCTACATAGACTCACCCTCAGCATGCCATATCCGTGATCAGATTCGATCACACTTACACATCTAAAAGTGCAATCGAAGAATTTCCAGTTGGTCCAGGATACGTGGGTATCGGGGTTAGCGCACTCCCATTTACCTACCAGAAGGTGAGCAAGGGCCAACTGGCATTTCGTATGGTACATACCGCGAAGCCCGTCATATGAATGGCCCAGTACATATATCCCGAGGTATTTGTTTGTGTTCCTACCGGAGAAAAGGGAACTACCTCATTCCAGACAATCTTGCTCGCATTCTGTACGACGGAGACATCAATAGCCCCTGGAAGTTGTCGGTGGGTCTAACAAGCCTGCTAGTCGATGTGACAGAATTGCCCCTCACCTAACGCGAGCGTTCCAGTTGAGTTTCGTGTCAAGCGCAGTCCAAAAATGGGGTAGTCGAGTATGCCTTGTTGAGACAAACTTGCAAGAAACGGTGGGGCTGCAGACCACAACAATCGATGGGTTCGAGAGCATCAACCTCACACACGAAAACACGCACCATTCGGGGTAGATACGTAAATTTCCGACAGTCGAGGAAACCCAAGCCCGAGAACACCACTGACATCATCAGTGAGTGTGACATTCGAGTTAGTCACCACCCCTACGGGTTTAGAGAAGGTTGCGGTCGGTCATTAAAACGCCACGAGGAACCAGCGTGCTCACCGAAAGCTTGACTGGGCACCGTAACATTCGAGACCTCGACGGACTCCCTTGCAACAAATCCCGATGTGCCTTGAGGAATCCACGATGTCATTCGATAGCTCGACAGCAGGAACGCCGAGAAACACTTACTGGTACCATCAGCATAACTAAGGCTGAACGCGGTAGCGTTGTTGTTGACCGAAACGAACGTCGGCGACGCATACGTTAATGGGTATTTTGGAACCGCCGAGCAACTTTTGGTGCTACAGGCCGTCGAAACCAACCAGACTACCAAACGACACTGTTTTTCAGCAGAGGCAGAGTATATAGAGAATCCCGACGAACAGTCAGATGACCCGGTGTCTATTGACGCGCGAAAGCTGATTTTGCCTGCTTGAATGACAGTATAGTAGGTACTTCGAGGAATGAGGGTGCCAGTTTCTACCAGTTATGAACGAGGGCTTACCCGTCGTCAGCTAATGAGACAGGGGAAATTCCATTGGTGTTCGGCGCAGTACTGTTGGACTGAGATGCATTTGACGCTAGTTGGCCTACCTGCAAACCCGGCAGGGATGTCGATGAGTTTGCTAAGGCTATTCCTAGGCAACAAGCGAGAACGAATGAAGATGATGCTGAGAACGAGCGCGACATCTCAGTTCTTGCAGTGAGCATCTACTGAGACTCCAACATCCGACGTGGCTTCACCAAGAGTGCTTGCAAACTTTGTAGTGAGATGAAGAAAGAGCTTGCCGCTTTGATCAAACAAAGTAACGTTTGACTGCGACCGGGGTAATAAACAATGACCGGGGGCTCACCATGGGGACAGCCTAAACACAAAAGGAGGTGGACATGTGCTCAATCAAAGGATGTCTAATATCGCAGAGCAACTTAAGTATTCGGAGTGTAGGAAGACAGGTATCCAGAAACACACATAACTACACGTGTAATACATCCAAAAATTCCAGAACGAACAAGGTCGCGGGGAGAAAGCGTACGCTGTAATAAGACGAGGCTGAAAGACGAAGAAGAAAGGAAAAAGGAGTGACGGGTATGACAGAATGAATACGGCATAAGTAAAGAGATGAACTTCTCAAAGATAGGTGTAGAGTGTCCGGGAGAATCGTTCACCGCTTAGCGAAGACCTTTTTCAGAAGAGCAAGCACCTTCGGCACGTTCAGTTGAACATACTCCAGGTCCAGCAGATGCTTGTTATCTTTTTGCTATTGGCTCGATTGAGTACTGCGTCAGATAGAAAGGGCAGGTAAATACCTTCTCCAATAGATCATCAATTTTCAGGTCCATCTCAAGAATCGCTTTCTCCCGTCCCTTGTAGTGTAGTGAGATGATGAAAGTTCCGGGACTTGGTGATGTGATGTTAAAGTAGATGTTCGGGCGGCTACAGCAAAGGGCCAGAGTCAGACAATAACACTCATGGACCCAGAACTCACCGATTGTCTGGGACGTTGCTCTCAACGATGATTCCTTCCTTCTCCAGTTGTGCATGAGTGAACCGATAGGGACCAAGGACAACACTCCGTGAGGGCTTCCTCTCTCTCCCGCCAACGGTGACAACACCGACACCGGTCGTGCTTCCCTTGTCCTTGGAAGCAGTTAAGCGGACATTTTGGAGGTATGCCTTGTACTGTTCAAGCTGCGAACGCAAGTAACTGTTGTGATCACAAATCGTTTTGTAGACGGCCTCCAGAGACTTGGTCTCTAGCAGCACCTTATCGCGAAGATTACCCAAATGGACAAGTTCTGCAGACACCTCTTCCTGCATGAGCTTATAGCCATCTGCCTGATCGATGATCTTTAACTCCTCGAGCTCGCGCAGCATCTCCTTGACCTTGATACCCTTGCGCACAAGAGTAGCATCTTTGGTGGTCGCCGCGCGTTCCGCTAGCGCTGCGAGATTGCAGGGCCGCTTTTCAGTAGCATGGGGGAGAGAGCGTATGAGTTGGACGAGGATGGACTTTGTCTCCATGTATAGCATGTCACTCTGTGAGATTGAGTCCATAAGTGCCGTGTGGAGGTCTTGGACAGGAGTCTCCCAGCGACTGTATAAGTTCAGCTCAATAGTGCGATTCTCTTTACGAGGGACCTGGGATGGAGCAGCGCCAAGTTCATCGGTAAGAATACGCAGATGTTGCTTGTCATTCGGTGACTGCACGGCACTAAGTGAAGGAATCCTGTTCAGCGATCAACCTACTCACCAGGGTTTCGATATGCTGCAAGATCAATGCGTGGGTGTTGTACAGTTCATTCATAGTAATGTGAATCGTAAGATCCTTCTTGGAGAGTGCCATGTATTGATCCATCTGGGTGCAAACATTGTCGAAAAGCCCGAGTTCCAATCAAAGGATCACGCACCTCCAGAGTGTCATAGAAGTCGCCAACCTCGCACAGGCTATTGAGGAACTGGTTAATCCGCGCCTTGTTATTCTCGACGAACGGATTCAACGTGATCATGTATGCCTCCTTTGCGTAAGATGGCTTATTCGCAAGGTTCTGGAGCATCTTTGCTATCTATAGAATGCGAGGTTGAGAGGTATCCACGATATATATTCCCAACAACGACGGCTCACTAATGTCAATGTCCGCCGAGGATGTTTAGCTGGCACCCCATCGACTAACATGTACGCCTGGGGCGTGACAATCGCAGGATTAATGAAGCGCAGGAAGAAGAAGCCACCTATGAGAGAGCAAATGGCGTAATCTGTGGCCTCTGGATATTTTCGCTGTCGATCTATGTCAGAAGGTAGGAATGATCATGAGGAAAAGCTACCATACGCGAGTCAGACTCCTGATTTGCTTGCAAATCCACCGAATGCCGTAAGGAACACTTTCCATACTCTCGATGATGGTGACGAGGAAACTGTTGGCGATCTCCATTAACATGGTTAGTCGAGGGGCGATGATCGCTTGAACGTCGGCATTTTCTGCCGCAACTTCCGGAGGAACGCCACGGGGAAGATTTGGGGGTAGTGTGCCGGTCTCTTCCTCAATTTGATTGATCATTTGCTCGTAAACCTAGTCAAAGTGTTCGTTGAAGAGGGAAACACTGAAGAAAGACCGAATCACCTTGACGGGATTTATCTCAAGGTTAAGATCTTTGTGCTCTATGAGACTGTTGATACGCTCTGCGAGAACACCCTTGAGGTAGCTTTGACCCGGACCTCGACGAGTGTAAGTGGTCATCATGCGGGAGACAGGGGTGTTGGCTCGCAGCAGGGAGCCGAATTCTGTGGCAGTCTCGAACTGGGCGGATAGGACGGACTGGAACATGGTAAGGAGCAAATGCTCCTCGCGACTCTCGTACTGGTTGCCATAGAGAGTGAACATGACAGTCTGGAGAAGAGTGTCAATTTCGGACAAGCTGACGAGTCGACAGAGGTTGGCGATATGGCGGGGCTCGGACTGAAGGAGGAAAAACAGATTTGAATATTGCTGGAGCTTGCGATCATCGGGATAATGACCCTCGGTTGGATCGACGTCCTCCAGTGTCCGTTCGACTTCACGTTGCTAGATAGTGGATAAGATATGGTGGGCAAGGGACAAAGAGTGTGCGGACGCACTTCGTCAGCTGCCATCCGGTTCTGGATGAGAAGGGCTATCCGCGAGTCGAGGTAACGAACGTCCCGCTCAAGGACAAAGTTTTTCTTTGACTGGACAGATATCTTTCCCTTGAGGTCGCGCAGGCGTTTCTGGGCTGTTTGGAGGAAGTGAACAGGAAGATGGATGGGTTGATATGAAGGAGCACGGACCTCTTGCCAGATCATCCTCGACCTCGACATCCTGCTCTGCAGCCATGCTGAACAAGGCGGTTACGCTGTAACGGTTGTTATTTCTGTTCGTGAGCCGCCTGCCCATTGCGGCGACGGAGGACTGGTCGACGTAGGACATGGTGAGATAAAAAGGGCCCGAGATGTGTTTGGAACGACAGTTCCAAGTTTGAATGAAACGTCTGCGATACAAGAGGCGGGGGGGAAGGGGGAGGGGGACAATAACCAACCAGTGGCAGAGGTGAGAAAGGAGTGGCGCAAGTTGTGAGATGCCAAACCATCTCACCGTCCCCTTCAAAAAATCCTATCCCGCTCCCATCCGCGCCCGCGTACGGGACTACTTGCTCCACCACGCGCAGGACCATCCAGATCGATACAAGCACGACATCGATCTCTGGCAGGATCTCCGAGTACCCTGCATCGCCCCCGACGTCCGCAGCGACGCCGTCAACGCCTTCCTCAGGTCCGTCCAACCCATCGCTCAAAAAATCGGTCTGACCTCGTCTAGCTATCATGCCCAGCTCGTATTTGTGCTCATAAAGCTCCCCTCAGATGTCCGTGCCACCCGCTCTCCGTCGATCCACTCTAATTCATCGCAAACTAGATCGGCCTCGACTTTTCTTATGCTCATGCCTTTGCCCCATCGTCCTCCATCCCCGTCACCCTCCCCAGCCTCACCTTCGAAAGGGCCGCAACCCTATTCAACATGGCCGCCCTTTACTCTCAACTGGCTGCCTCAGAGGACAGGTCCAGTCAAGACGGTCTTAAGCGGGCAACTCTCCATTATCAGGTCCGTTGCTAACGTCTCCTTATCGTCCAATCTTAACCTTGACTCCAGAACGCCGCTGGCACATTCGCTTTCCTCCGCACTTCAGCATTACCAAAGCTCACCATTCCGCCCGACGCCGACGAAACACCTTTCGATCTAACCCCATCTTTCATTCGCAGTTTGGAATTCCTCATGCTTGCACAGGCGCAGGAGTGTGCCTGGCAACGCGCAGTCGCAGGTGCATGACGTGTTTCATCTTGATAAATCCACTCTGTCCTCATCCGTCTTGTAGCAGACCATTACAAAAATAGTCTTATCGCCAAGTTGGCAGCCGGAGTTGCATCGATCTACACCACTTCCTTGGACTCCCTGCGATCCGCTTCGCCGCAAGTCCGTGACAGACTGCCATCGGTAATGGTGCAGATTTCTCACCATTCAACTCATCACGCTCATCCCATCTCAAGACATGGGTCCCTCACCTGGAAACAAAGCAGTGCCATTTTCGTGCAGCAGCACAGTACAGAAAGAGCATAGACGATCTCGAGGCCAACAAGTCCGCATCCCATTCGTTGCCCATAACGATGACTTAACCCTCTTGCAGTTATGGTGACGAGCTACGGCGACTGATCGACGCAGAGGCCGAAGCAAAACAAGGTTACAGCTCGGCCAAACGCAGCGCAGTCTCTCCTGCAGTCGTACAGGATATCAAGGTATTGTATTTTTGCCACATTGAACCGTGTTTGTCCCGACATTGGTCAAGTCCCTGTCAGATGTCTTGCAGAAAAATCGTGCACGGGCCGAGCGCGATAATGACCTGATTTACCACAAAGATATCCCTCCCTCCTCCGCCATCACGCCAATCCAAGATGTCATCATTGTCCAAAGCAACCCCATGTCTGGCTTGTCCGATCCGAATAGTGTGGTAGGTGGTGATCGCGTCCTCTTCGGAGAGTTGCTCGGCTGGGGAGCTAGAGAAGCTCTTAGTACGTTGATTTTAGTTGTCACCGAGTCTCAGTATTCGATCTGCTCTTCAGATATCTATAACGATAATAAACAGACTCTCATCAAAGAAAGGATAGCCGACTTTGCACAAGAGCTTGATAATGAAGTCGATCAGTCCGTGCCCGTCTCTCCACCCTGCCCCTTTACTCACCGTAGGTACAGAACTTTACGTTCTCTCAGCCTTCCGTCCTCGTTGGAAGCGCTGGAACGTCCCATCGGACTCCCTCCGAGTTTTCTGAAGAAAGCCGAAGAAGTTAGATCTGAACAAGGTCCCGAGCGCATCGAGACTTACCTGGAAGATGTGGAACTCTTAGCTCGTCGGGCCATGGCAGTACTGGATGAGGTTTGGCGATAAGCATTTCTCACCGTGGCACTATGTACTTACGTCGCTCCCAGGCAATGGATGTGTTGGATAGTGAAGCATCCGAGGACGAAGCAACGCGGAAAGAAATCCCGATGAAAAGACCACCCTCACATGAAGCCAACCGAGAACTCGTCCAGAAACAAGAGAGATACAGGAGCATTCTCATAGAAGCCGCCAGCAGTGACCAGGTCGTTCGCCAAAAATGGAGGGAATGGGAAAAACCTATTTTGCAGCTGGCGTTGGATGAGGTAGAGGTGTGTTCGTTGAATCATGGAATTGCGCTCATGGTAGCCTAGGATGAGTTGGAAAATCTTGTGCCCTCTTCCACCATATCGACGGTCGGAAAGACGCAGGCTGCGGGCAGTCAAACTCAAGTCCATGCTCGTGCTCTACGGGGTCTCTTGGAATCACTAGATGACGTCCGTCACAGTCGCGGCGAACTCGTCTCCAGGGCACAACGGCGCGGGGAAGTCGATGATATCAGACCCCGTATCATGACAGCTGCTGGGAAATTCAGTCGCGATGCTGAGGTTACTCCCGCGATGTTCACCGATGTTTCAGACGAAGAACTCGCCAAATATGACAGATTCATCCAGGGTCTTGTGGAGGGACAGAAGAAACAGGAAAGACTACTGGAAGCTATCAAGGTTCGTCTTATCACCACGTCACCCTCTCACGTATCACATTATTATCTAGTCCACAAACGAGAAGTTCCTGTCCTCCCGGAAGGAAGATACTTCTGTCAAAGAGCGTGAACAAGCACTACAGAATCTTGACCTTGCCTATGCGAAATACCGCGAAATTACGCGCAATTTAGAAGAAGGGCACAAGGTAGGTCTACATTTTGTCTATCCGACAAACCACGAGCGTTAACGTAGTACAGTTCTACAACGACATGACTAACATCCTGACGCGGTTCAAGGAAGCGTGCCGGATTTGGAGCAACGCGCGCAGCCAAGAAGCGCAGTAAGTAAAACGTCTTTGTCACTTTCCGCCCTCTCCCAACGCAACTTTGATAGGTCGTTTCACTACAAGTTCTCTTCGATGTCTATACAAGAGGCGAGCGCCGTCGAACAAGTCAGTGTACAAGGACCGCCAACACCTTCTGAGACACCACGTCGCCAGAAGCGGATTGCAAATTTGCCTTCCTTGTCCTCTGCAGAGTGGCAGATTGAAGAATTGCCTCCGCCGCCGAGTTCATTGGGTCGGCGAGGATGACGACGTTTGGGAGACGGATGAGTTCAATGCCAGTTTCAAAGCGCACGCAAGGTAGCATACAGTCCAATCAATAGTTCCCAGTAAATGGACATTCATGATCGACATGACGAGTCGAGCAAGTTTGGCCATGGAAATCCGCTGATCTAAGCGTGCTTCTCATGAACGTGGGGGGCTAGTGAACGTAGTAAAGGGACGCGGTAACGAATATGATCCTAAATGTCACGTTCATGGGGACAAGAGCAGGCAAATGAAAGGCGGGCGAGCCTGATGCTCCGCTAGAGCTTACCCCCAAATGTTATAGTAAAGTTCTCCGCACACGCGAATTGGCTCCCTAAAAGAAACCTGACCAGCAGAGAAACAATAGTGAGGAAAACATGTAGCGACTCGAGCACCGTCCCGGCATTGGCATAGTAGTGCATATATACACATAAACCGTCAGCTCGCCCGCCAAGTGCAAGGGTGTCGACAGCAAGATCAGTTTGCAGCATTTCCAGCTGCGATTTCGCGCTGAAAATTTTCGTCGTAACCGACACATTTCATACACCATGATTGGATGATCTGGAAAGTTCGTCCGTTGAATATCACGATTGGATAAGATCAGAAGAATAAAATAAAATAACGGACAGCATGACCTTCATCAAATGCACAGTGAATCTCCTCCGGGGTCGCGTGGAATTTCTCGTTCGAAGCGAGTGCACCTTGGAGCTCGTCGGCGGTAGGGTTTCTACCAAGCCTCTTTTGAAGGACGATTTTTGCCCGTATGTCTATCCCCCACCCGTGTGTTGAGACCTTCGTAGTCCATGTCTGCTTAACCTGAGAAAAAGATGCCGAAAAAGAGGTCAAGCCAACTGCAACTACTCGGAGACTAGGTACTTACCTTTGGTGCTTGAGATTTCCATTCCTCTGGAGTGAGTGAAGGTGCTGGTGTGCATTGATACTGCCCAACATATAACCAAGAATTTGCCTTCAACCTGACCAATACCCGCTCAATTTCAGGCCATTCGCTTGCTTCCAGATTCACAGAAGATGCAAAAAATAATCCTGGGGCTCCAGGCCACTGAGGTGCATGGGGATTGAAGAAGAGATTCAAATACATGAAATCATCCAATCCGTGGAGGGCCAGCATTTCTGCACGGATAGTTGGAAAGGTTGATTGTGTGTTTCCTCCCCATTGCTTGGAGGTGAAGTTCCTCGTTGTTGTAACATCCCTGATTGCAGGGTCGAAGTCCACATCGTAAGATGGAATGAGTATGATCCGGCAATTGACAACATCTTCAGAGAGCATTTCTTCCTTCTTGATCTCCACCTTTCCCTGCAAGACAACATATCACTAAATGTACAGTGAGAGAGGGAATGCAGTATTTCAGACATATGGAAGAGAAATGGCTAGCTTCTCTTCTTCTTTCTTGACAGTGAGGATGTTCTTCTCGATGAATCTTGAAGCATTTTCGAATGCTGGAGGATTGTCTCCATAAAGCTGTTTCCTTGTTAGGAGGAGAACCTTGACCCTTCCTCTACGTTGTGGAGGCTGTGGTGAATGAACAATGGTGCTTGAGTTGGTGTCCTCCCGGTGAGTGGGGATCACAGAATCAGTGGGTTCTGTTTTGATGATCTAGCAACTCATGGATAAGCTGTCAGTTTGACTTGGTATGCGATGGAGAGGACCACTGACCATTGCACACTTGTTTGAAATATTGGCTAGAATGTGGGGAATGGGGATGGATGTAGTACAAGGGTCGCCCGGCAGCATGTTACCATCTTGCTCTGCGCGTAAGGTCTAGTGTGGGCGACGTTGATACGTAACCCCGACAGGCAAGCTCAAGTCAATGTCAGGCCTAGAGCGGTTTCGTGCGTCGATAGCCTGTGTAGCAATCAGATTCAGTATGTATCAGGCAATGAGACATGTACATGAAGACCTGAAAGGGAAATCACACAACAAGCTACGATGAAGTTGGACGACAACAAGGACAACAAGGACAGCAAGGAAGGAGACCTTTCCGTTCCTCCTCCTCCCTACACCCCACCGCGACCTCCACCATCTGGCTATCGTATCGCGCTCAACGTCTCCTCCCCCTTTCCCAGCCTGTCGTACACCAAAGAACCCCCTTGCTACGACGATGATGGTACCGTGGCCCCCGTCTTCCTTGGTTCTGCGATATTCAACAACTCTGTCCACCCTTGTAAAATCGTTCCACGTCTAACCCCGCCTTGCCGCGTCCCCTATGGCGGTTCCGAGGTCCATCATTATGGCCGCTATGACCTCCTCCCCTTTGATCCAGAGACGATGGAGTGGGTACCTACCAGCCTCGGTCGCATTCCTGCCCACCGCCGTCCCGTGCAGGGCGGCTACGAGGAGAATGGTGCGAGACTCTACCATACAACGGCCACCGTACGCGGTGTGAAAGTCCCCGGCAAAACCGGTGAACACCTCGTAAGTATGGATTCCTATACATCCTGGCTTGCCACCGAATGATGGGTGCTTCAGGGAGGGTGCAATGTGGCCTACGGCGGGATGGAGCATATCATCACTCGTGGGTACGACATATTGTGAGTCAAGTTTCGAAATCCCTCGTCCGGTTAACGAAATATGGATAGGTGCTGGAAATGATTTGTCGGGACGTTCATCGTGTACGCTTACAATGCTGAAATCCATCTCTGTGAACACTCAGTACTCAGTACTCGACTTTCAACGACTGGTCCAACGTCGTTACCAAGAGCGGGATGTACATGCTTCATCTGGGTGGCGGCACGAAACCAAGAGACTTTTGCTCCAGAAGCTTACACTACACGGGCAACGTATTAAATCTAAACTATTATCGTGCCCCCTCCACTGGTTGTGATTGATTCTGCTGTGCAGATTGATGAGGTTGCAACATCCCCGCCCCCAAAGCTTGCGTACGGAAAGCCAGTCCACGGGTCTTTTCGATGACCGACTGGTATACTGGGAGTGGTGAGCGGTGAATCTCGATCACATTCTTGGTAGATGTCTGCATGAGATATGCTCGAACATGGACGCATATACTCACCTTTTCTAGGTCGATCTTTGCATCGGCGCCCATCCGAGTCTCACGGATGAGATTAACAATCCACTTCTCGCCTTCATCCTTGGTAAGATTCAGTCTCTCCGACAGATCCCTGTAGAAGCGAAAAATGAGAGGGGTGCCGACTCCCTCAAGGACCATGACCGGCGTACCCGATGTCAATGCGTTGATGTATGCGGCAGTATGCCTCGCTGATCAAGTAACGTGCATTGTCCAAGAACTCCTCTCTAAATTCTCCGAGGAAAAAGTCGTCACCAACAACCCGCTCCGCAACTGCTAGCTCCCGTTGGGCAGCTTCAAAATCGAATTCGACGTAGAGCTCTTTAAGGAAAGAGGTGATGGGATCTTGATATTGGTACTCTTCGGTTTGGATAACCTTGACAATCTCCCGGATAGAATGCCGTACCCGCGAAGAGGCACTCGTGTTTCCTGTAGCGGATTTTCGGGAGAGAATCGCAGCGGTAGCAATGTAACGCAGAATCCAGGGGCAAGAGGTTTGGATGGTGTTGAGGTAAGTGGGGGAGAGGAAAGTCTCGAGAAGAAGCGTACGGCCTTGAGGGTGGTTGAAGTAGACAAAGAGCGACCAGTGTACGAGCCACGTCCGCGAGTGCAACTGGGCAAGGGCGGCAGACTCGGTAGGACTCGTCAAAAGAGACGACGGTGAACGAGAGTCAACGACGTCTCGGAGCGTGTTGAGCTCTTCAAGAGCAGTCTCCCATTTTCCTGTGAGGATATCCGAGGCGAGTTTTCCCCAGTGTGCAGACGTGTTGAGTTCGGTATCGGTGGAGAGAACGCGAAAGTGGTACAAGTAGTCCGCTGCGCCGCTGTAGTTACCATACGTGTATTGGAAGTGGCCAAAGTTGTACAGCGCCGTGATTTGTTCCAGCGTGAGCTGGAAAGAGAGTACTGAGCAGGTTGCGAGGACGAGATATCGAGCAAGCATACGTTGTAATTATCTTTGAGATACTGCAGGTTTTGATTTTTATCCTGGCGAAGTGCCTGGGCGACATCTGGATTCTCGATCACGTCCAGGACGGCCTGAGCCTCTTGCTGCAGCCGCTCATATGTCGAGACGGCCTTTTCTCGCTTTCCAGAGAATTCTGGGTAGTCGCAGATTGAGATGTAATGTCAGACCTGGGGTCCGGATGTAGACAAACCTTGAGGAACCTCCTCATCAGGGTGCAGCTGCTCGAACAGGCTGACCGCATAGTCGACCATGTTGGTGTCCTTGGCGAGCTCATACTGGGCTGCTTGGACCTGCTCGACTGGAAAGAGCGAGGTTTCTACAAGATGAGCGAGTAAAGGAAAGGCGAGATGGCGATCCAAGTACGGAATAACCGTCTTTGCGAGATCGTACTCGGCCATTTTTTTTTCTTGCTGATACTCGTAGATTTGTGGAAGAATAGATCAGCACAGCCACAGGACGTCGGAGGAAGCCACGTTTAACTTTGTCACTTGCACCACACCCACCATGACCGCAATTACGAGGAACCTCCCCTGGTTCATCGCAGACCTCGGGACTGCAATCATCGGCGAGGCAAGTCCATTTACAGTCCACCCTTCACCGTGAGCGAACACGTTTTATTAGAAATGCTACTCTTCGCTGGTCGAAAACCTCAACCTTGGTGATGTCGACTGTCTCAAGTACTCGCTCTCCAAGGGCTTGGGTCTCGGCATCGTCGTCGGGGGCTCCATCATGAAAGTGCCCCAGCTTATGCTCAGTAAGCCTTTGATCGCTCGTCACCCTCGCCAGAAACTCATGCTGCCCAAGTCCTGTCCGCGCAGTCTGCCCGCGGCCTCTCCCTACCAGCATACATCCTGGAAACCCTTGGATACGCCATCACAACGGCGTACTCTTACAGGAACGACTTCCCCTTCTCTACCTACGGAGAGAACCTTTTCCTTACCCTCCAGAATACCCTCATTACATCTTTAATCGTCTATTTGCCCTCAACACCACTCCGCAAGGCGCAAAATACCGCAGGACAACTTGTCGTTACAGTTATAGGAACAATTGCTTCTGCCGTCATCCTCTACGCTGCGCCCAAGGAAACCCTGGCGCTCTTCCAACTCGCTACTCTCCCACTCTCATTATTTTCAAAGCTCCCTCAAATTATGCAAAATGCCCGTTCCCAGTCGACCGGCCAGCTTTCGGCCTTTGCAGTGGTCGCCCAAATTGCGGGATGCCTCGCCCGCCTCTTCACTACCGCCACCGAGGTTGGCGATATCATCGTGACTGCAGGGTTTGCCCTGGCCCTTATTCTAAACATCATAGTCGGGGCACAGATGTGGATGTACTGGGGCAAAGATGACAAGGAGGTATACTCGAACACACCCATTGGCGTAGTACATGAGAAGGAGGAGTGGACACAGGCAAGGCAGATGGTCGACGTTATCGTCCCCCCCAAGACCCCACTCTCGCCTCCTCGGCATAGCACCGCGTCTCCTTCAGGGAGGAAGTGGGCACGGAAAGTTGATTAAATAGATTCCTGTATTTCATCTAGGAATAATTGTCGCTATTTATCGAGCAAGCATTAGATGACACGCGCAAGGACCGCGGCGAGAGCGCAGGTTTGCCCAAAGATATCGCGCGGTTATTGAACAGACCGTCGTCGTGGTTTTTGACTTTCCTCCCACTTTCTCCACCATTCGGGGGTCGATGCGGCACGCGTTTCTTGCCACTTGCGTGCCTTGTCCGGGTCAGCCTTGAGGAATGCCTCGAATAGATCGACCACAAATTTCGTCTCTCCCTGGGCCCCTGGCTTCAGTGGGGTAATCTGGCTCTCGTCCAGGTTCATGTTCTATATCATTGCTTAGCGTGTGCGAGATTAATATGTAGAGCGAACTCTCACCTTGAGGATTGACTTGAAAAAGGAATGCGCCCGGCCCATATGTAACCACTTGTGGACAGGGTCCACTTCTTCTTGCGTCCACTCGCGAATTCTGGGATCCTCCATGTTGATCGGGTGTCCGGCCGCCAGAGAAACGGGTGCATTTCGTTGTTGAAGTTTATCGTTCAACCACGATGACAACTCATCGGAGAGAAGATTGTCACCCAATGGATTAACCACGATGGCGCGGATTTCGGCATCCTCCGGAGTGCTGCCAACCTCAATGTAGTCGTCCTGACCAGCCACGAGCTCTTCAAACGGGAGTCGGACACTGTCCTCAGTGTCTGGATGAGGGATATGAATATGATGGACTCCCTGGAACAGAGGCGATCTTTTAAAAATGCAACTCGTGTGACATCTGCGACAACAGTACTCACGGGCTCGCTGTGAGCCGCTAATATCATAGTCACGGGTGGCCAAGGCTCTCGTGAGATATATTGTACGAGATACACTGGCAAAAGAACGGGATAGGCGGCGGCCTTCGGAAATCTAAGAATGGAGAGTGAATCTGTGGCTATGGTTGCGTACAAGGTTCATCTTGACTGA
The DNA here is from genome assembly GCA_038091165.1 of Rubroboletus pulcherrimus. NCBI lineage: Eukaryota > Fungi > Basidiomycota > Agaricomycetes > Boletales > Boletaceae > Rubroboletus > Rubroboletus pulcherrimus. The sequence continues at coordinate 41,063 of JBBPNY010000019.1, forward strand.
TTGTGGATTGAAACGCATGTTTTCACTGATGACTGCATCAGTGTAGGAGAGTGCGCGCGCTCTGTCGAGGATATCGAATGGTAGGACGTTATATGGGAGACACATCACATCGAGTCCCCACTGATGCGCAAAATCGGAAGAGAATGGCTTAGCGAGTTCAATGTATGTTGGTGGATCGCGGACCAGGATACGGCCGAAATCCATGCCGAATCCTACATTGGATACTTTGGAACACAAAATTTCAGGAGAAGGATGGACATGAGCATACCTGGTAGGTACCTATCGAACGGTGGTTAGCACCGAGAGGGAAACTGTCCAGATGCACCTACAGATCCTCAAATTGCACCGTGGCAGTTTCGCTCTGCTAAGGAGTAAGATGAGAGTTGCAACAGAGTGATGTGACAAACCTGAGATTCTTCCCTGTCAGACTCTGAAGAAAGCCAGGCCGTGGCCTCAAGTTCAGCACGCACGAACCAAGTCGGGAAGTATAATGGCTGGATGCGTGTTGGTTGGAGGGGCTGGAAACCGCTCATAGGGAAGTATTTGGCGAGAATAGATGTAATGAGCGTGGTGAACGACACATTAGGTTGCCCCTTGCGCGATCTGCCAACATAGCCTGCCACCGAAGCAGCGACACCGATATGACAGATGGCATCTTCCGGCGAGAAAGCAAAGGGAATTGCTGGAAAGACAAAGGTTAAAGCCATGTCACTGCTATCATTGGGAAAGGACGACCTCTGACTTTGGAGTGATAATTTGGGAGTGCTGAAGCAGCCTCTGAGTAGTGTCTGCGCCGAGTCGTAGCGGAGGCTCTCCGAGCAAGATGCGGTCGGGCCAACATTTCCCGCTGGACGTCGCTGAGCGCAACCGCCATCCTTCGAGCTTCGGGTCCAGGTCGTGGTCACGTGCCAGCGCGATATACGTGTCTGTTATGATCTCGGTCTAAGCCAGCCAGTTCTCATTTCCTCACCAGCGATGCCAACGTCGTCCGTGCTGGTCCTGCTCCTCCTGCTGGCCCTTTCGGTCTTCGTCAGCGCAGCGGATCTCTATAAATCACTAGAGCGTCAGTCCAAGGCGCGCACAGCACGGCACAACCTGTCTTTTGACTCATGTATCACTTCTAGTGTCTAAACATGCCTCGGAGCAAGACATAAGAAAGGCCTACAAGCGCCTCAGCCGTAAATATCATCCAGACAAGAACAAGGATCCAGGAGCAGAAGACAAGTTTGTCGAAATAGCACACGGTAGCGACCATTCTCTGTGATGTGTATACAGGCAGGACTGACAGTGGCTCCAGCTTATGAAGTGCTTTCAGACTCAACTGTGAGTTAAGAACGTACATCGATGACACGACTCCCACCTTTTTTTTTATTACATAGAAACGACAAATCTATGACCGACATGGCGAGGTAGAATAACCGTTGGCGTCCTCCGACCAGTGCTGACTGGCTGTCGAATGATACACAGGAAGGCCTACGTGCACACGAAGGCGGGCAACAACAGCATGCCAACCCTTTTGACATATTCTCCAGCTTCTTCGGTGGTGGATGTGAGTCTTCCAACACCTCGTGTATTACGGCTTCACCTCACGCACCACAGTCGCACAGCAGCAGCAAACACGTCGAGGGCCGACAGCAATGATGGAATTTGAGATCTCTCTTAGCGATATGTATGTGTTTCCACCCGTGATTATATGACTGAGAAGCTTACCCTTCCCCAGGTACAAGGGAGCTAATATCGACGTGTGTTTTCCCGTTCGCCTGCTCGCCAAGAGTGCTGACGTATTCACCTCAGTTTTCGTTGAGAAAAAATATCCTCTGTGACCATTGCAGAGGTTCCGGCGCCGCGTCCGATCGCGACATTCACACCTGTCGCGGATGCGGAGGATCTGGTGTCAAGATGGCCAAGCAGCAGCTATTCCCTGGCATGTTCGCGCAAACTCAAGTTACGTGCAACGAGTGCGGTGGACGCGGGACTGTGATTGTGAAGAAATGCCCACACTGCAATGGCGAAAAAGTCGTCGAGCACATACAACACTATACATTGGACGTCGAACCCGGCATGCCCGAAGGACACGATGTACTATTTGATGGCGAGGGAGACGAGAGTCCTGACTGGGAGCCCGGGGATGTTATTTTGCGCGTACGCAGTAAGAAAGAGGAGGGTGGTTGGCGAAGGAAGGAGAGTACGCTCTATTGGCGAGAGACGATTGGCATTGATGAGGTATGCATCAAGTCCTTCCGGTTAGAATGTACTAATACCTTCCCATCCGTTCTGACAGGCCCTACTCGGTTTCAAGCGCAATATCACGCACCTTGACGGGCGCCTGGTAGAAATTGACCGTACAGGCGTTACACAGCCCGGTGAGTACTCTAAACAACATTTTTTACACCTAGCTGACACATGTTTTCAGGCTACGTGCAGATGTTCGAGGAGGAGGGGATGCCCCTGTTTGAACAGTCCGGGCATGGCAACTTATACATAGAATACAGCGTCGTCCTCCCTGTGGAACTCAGCTCAGACATGCGTCAAAGTAAGGTCCAATGTTGTCTTCTGGAAAAATCTGTGACTCATTCCTCCCACCAACAGAGCTCTGGGAAGCTTTCTACGGGTCTGGAGACCACAAGAGAGATGAGTTATAAACATTAGAGTAAATAGACCGAAGTCTATTGTCTATTTAGATATCCAAGTAATTTTTCTATTGTTGTGATTGCTATATTGGGCCGTGGGAGAGACCAGCCCTAAGGCGAGATGAGTCAGTATATATACCTGGCATGCCACCATTTACCTTTTGTTTGGGAAACCCCTTCGGCGTGGCTGCGGAGTGGTACGTTGACCCCACCACTCACGACGCTTTGATAGCTGACTCCAAGTATCAAGCCACTAGGCCGTTGTCTGATGTTTCGTGCTTTATTGGAGGCTAGTGGTGGTTCTGTCTGTTGTCGTCCGGCGCTGGACTTACCCTTGATGTAGTGCGACGCAAGTGGAACGTCGTGGAGACGGTTCCTGACTTATTACCATCGATGATGTCGAGGTCTTTGCCCTCGATGTTGTGCAAAATCCCACATCTGATTAGCGATCGATGAGATACTTACGGAGCTGGCCCGTCGAGGGTCAGTGAAGAGTATGTATCATTCTTTTCAAGCCAGACTCTCGCTGACGTTTTAGCAGTCCAGGTGGCAATCCTGTTGGATGGAAGGTGTACTGCTTGAGTCAGTCTGTTGGTGAACTGCGACTGAAAAGTCGAGTCTCCTTGCCAGCACCAGTTGTTACTGGAGTGCGGGAATATCCCGTTTGTTAGCCCAAATCAATTACCCCAGGTCATACAAGTCTTGGAGGATGTTGCGGTGGAGGATTCGTTCTCCCAGTGACTATCTTCTGAGCCTACATGTCATGTCAAGCTTTGATATGTAGTCAATCATAAATGATTCCTTATCCTTGTTGCGAAGTGAAAAGAGTTGTGACTACATGATAACTTCCATTAACAGTAGGACTAGCAAGTAGAACAAAAGGATAGGTTGTCTGAGATCATGCCTTGGCATTGGGACGGAAGGGTAAGTTGTATCATCGGCCTGTGAGCGGAGCCAGCGACGTACCAGGTATTTATACGATTTGCGGTCGTTACAGCGCTCCAGATATTCTCGCTAAACCACAAGTCAACATCGAGTATACCACACTAGATCACTAGAACTCACGTCTATCAATGTTTCAATTCTCTTTTTGATATCTTGTGGGTTAGGCTGGAACCGCATCGCCAGCTGCCGGGTGACTTCATTGATGAGATCATTGTGGGCCATCTGCTTTCGGTCCTTCATTACTCGAACGATGCAAGCCTAGAACCGGGTTGCAATCAGATAACACCGTAGTACCAGCCCGGAACGCTTCGTACCTCCGTTTGGTATTGCCGTTCCTCATCAATCTTTTCCCGGGTTTCCTTCCGCTCCTCCGTACTCTCAACTTTAGCAGACACGGTGCCAATTTTGATTCTTTGCATCGGGCAAGTGAAAGCACTATTGAAGGAGAAAGAGTCTTCGGGATTGACATCTCGACCCGGCGGATGCTTCTTCAAGATTTTGTACTTGGCACAGGCAAGCGATTGGAGATGGCGTTGCAGTTCGTGCTCTGGTATCGATGTCGTGGATTTGATTTCCTGTGACCGAGAAGACCTCAACGCAGATCCTAAACGAAGGTGACTGTGCCACGTACCTCATACGTTAAGAAGCCATCATCCTCCACGTCCTCAAAAAGGAGAAGGACGATCAAGGCGAACGTTGACACGTTTAAATCATGCTTCCGGGCTTTGAACTGCACGCGGACATCAGCATTTCCGAGGGACGGTTGCCATGTTAACCTTCGACCTGAGTGACGAGACAGGTAGTAGTGCTCGAAGGACTTGCAAGATCTGGACAGGATCTCCGGAAGGACACAGGTGGATCCAGTATGCGACATGGGCCAAAATGTTGAGGTCATGACTGTCACCGATATTTCCAACTCAGGAGGCTGGAGAATGACTAAGCCTTCCCTCGAACTGTGGAACTTCCTTGGCTTACCGATATGTTTTGGAGGTGTTGTCGATAGTTTTGCATGGTCTCGACAGAAATCTTCATGTCGTTGAACATCCCCTCCAGCTTTTGCGTGAATTGATAACCACACTCGACTTTGAGCTTCGCTAACATGCCACGCTCCGCATCATCTGAAACAGATCTACCAAAAAGTAGACGCTTGGCAAGGTGATTCTTATAGTAACGCTCGAACGCGTCCTTCTCGGTTATGTATCTGAAAACTGTGATCGTCTTGTCCAGGACCAGGTCAACCTCGATGTCTGTTTTCTAGATAATAGTAGTGAATAGCAACAGATCGTAAAGTCCGATATCAACCTACACCTCTAAGGCCTTTCTTGAGATTTTCATCGATAAACAGAGAAATAAACTCGGGAGCCTTCTCGTTAAGATTGACGAAGTCTTCAAAAGCCTGTGCAGTTATATTAGCGCCAGAAAGGGCCGGCCGCGCGTAAATACCTCGTTCAAAGCGCTCTCGACCTCTCGATTGCTTCCAAAAGCTTGCGTCCATAATCGGTCAAACCTGTCCTTGAGGTCTAGGACATCTTGCACCCATTTCAACGCTAACGTTAGAGTTTGAGGTGAGGCCTGAGCACGGGCTCTCCCCTTTCCTTTACCCTTTGACGCGGTCACTGTTGCGTCGGCCTCATCGACATCTACGTCGACGTCTTCTGCAACGTCGGTGGCGATAGAAGACTGGTTGATGTCCCTGCCTCTGCGTAGGACGGAGTCTTTGAGTGAGCGCCTCAGTGTTGGAAGGCCAGTGGGAACCATTGTGAAGAGCCGATAGAGGCGATTGAGGTCCTCTACTCTATCCAGGTCGATCATCGAGTCGAGTCCCGAGTTAGGCATGTTGATGACAGTGGACAGGTTCTGGGTCAAAATGAACTGTTCAAGGATCCTGAGCAATGGGGGGCCAGTTTGGGAATGGAGGTAGTGATGTGTTCTTGATGTTTCAGATATGAATCGACTCTCCGCCTACACGACATCAGCAAGGTGACAGTAGCGCTACAAGCATGAGACTGACTCTCTGTAGATACTCTGGAGCATCACAAGTGGACACTAGACGCTGAGCTTCAGCTTGGTAGAACACTTCACTGGAGGAAAGAATTGCCGGTTCGAGGTCTCTTTTGTAAACTGTCTTCCCGTCCTGATCTACTACGAGTTGGAGGAGCACGTCTACGCACTCCTTCACAGCCGAGCGACTGATCACGTAGCCATCTCGTTCAATCTGAATTAGAGTCAGAAGGGCGGAGACAACGTGATCCTGTATCGGAGGGCGGACGATGCATTTCAAGAAAAGTTCTAAACCTGCGTCCCATATTTCAGGCACATCGTTTGATTTTGTGTACACGCGATCCTGATGTGGGTGAGCAGCTCATACTTTGGACGCAAGGAACGAAGGTACCATGTACTTGAGAATGTCCCGCAGTTTTGACATGTTTCCGGTATGATCATCCCACACTCGTCTCAGCGCACGCAACAATAGCTCAGCTTCTTGGCCTTGTTGCATTGGGTCGCTGCTGCCGCAGCTGGGGAAAGTGGGTATGATCTCCTCGTCGGCGAGCCTTTCGATGTTCTCTGTCACAAGCTGACAAACGCCCTTGTACAACATGGAACCACTCTTATAGAGAACCATGTTGTACGCATAGCGGTAATTCTCTTCGAAAGAGAGCTTGGATGCATTGTGGTTATGGATCTCGCGTATATTCTTCGATAGACGATTCCATGTTTCCTCTGGAGATACTTCTGCCTCGTGCTACAGCTTCTCAATTTTGAACGCTCGTTGATGGTCCAAAGGGGGCGTACCTTCCGTGGTGCTTTCTGTGTAGGTAAATGGTCAGGGTGCGATGTGCTGAGGAAGATCTGGGTACTCACGATTTTAGGCTTAGCTGCGCGACGAGCTCCACGTAACTCTGTCAGGTAGCGAACGAATATCTGAGGCAAGGAACTCACTTGATGCCATCCCTCAATGACTGACGATATTTTGTTCCATTACTTAAAGCGTGAATCAGGATCATGTGTTTACCCTTGTTAGATTCCAAAGCCTTTGCCAAATAAACCCCAACCTTGTCAACCGTGGGTCGCTCAGATGGCTACACATCATGTCATTAGGTAGCTAATGTATGCTACGAGGCACCCTGAGAACGAGACGCTTTCACGAACTCGGAAAAGTATTTTCGGAATGCCTTGTTGTCCAAGTCCCGCAACTTTGCGGTGAACTCCAATGCCATGTCTGGTGGCCAATTTTGGGATGGCAAAAACACGCTTACGAAGAAGTCATGCGCTTCCGTGCCCCTAGTTCTGCACACCACCTGCAAGAAATTAGCTATCTCCAGCAGCACCTTTGATGAGCGTGGTCAGAACCTGGGCCCTGCACAAGTTTACTTGGCTCACCATAAGCATTTGTCCGTCTTTCGGATTAAATTGAGGAGAGGACAGAACCGCGAAGGCCGCAGGAACCAAGCGTTCATAAACGAAGCGCTCGAATCCAGGCAAAAATTGTGGTCTGGGTGCGTTCCCACTAGTCGACGATGGTTGTGGGTTACACCAAACTTGTACGCAGCGCCCGAAGAAAGAGAACGCAGACTTTTGGCTGTTCGGGTCAGAGATATCCTGCGCGAATTGACAGACATTCTCAAGCACAGACTCCAATGAATTTTTATTTCCTGTGAAAACGAGTTAGGCATGTCCGCACGTGACGATAAAGGTATTCTTACGCTCGGAAATGAATACGTCATGAAGATCAGACGATATTACGTTGGTAAGGAGCATTAGGTATGAACGCTTCGTATCAACATGGGCCAGATTGTCATCAGTACCAGTAGCTGGCTGGGAGAGGAGCTGTGCAATGTGAGCATTGAGCGGTCCAAGAAGCTCGTCCAGAACATCAAACATGTCCTTCTGCGTCGCGAACAATTGAGAAGTCAGACATACGCGTGGGAACGTAAACTCACCCGGAGCTTGTGGATCAGCAGCCCGATGAAATTCATGAAGTCAACAAGTTCCGACGGCTCAAAATGTACAAGAAGATTAGCCATCAATGGAGGGATAAGGTGTGTTGCATTGGACCCAGTAGTTGCCATGATTCGAGCAAACGCGTGTCGGGTCTAAAAAGGGTCAGCCAAAGGAGTCTTCGAAGACTTAGGAATGTGTTTACCGCATCTCGCACGCACTTGACAGTGTTCATAGCCTCCAACGAGAGAAGAATGCCCTGTGCAGCTTGTTGGAATATTTCCAAGGGAGCGAAGGTGTATCCTTCCGGAACAGGGGATGGGTAATCCGGGAAACCCTTCGCGATGTTGCCAAGTGCCATGATGGTATGATGAATACGCAGAATAGGTATCACGTCTTTGTCCCTCTTGGCCACCGAAATATTGGTCGACAAGTCCTCCAACAAAGGGGTGACGATTGACAGAAGCAAGCTACCCTGCCGCTCTGCTGCCTTGGACAGCAAGGAAAGAAGAGTGCCGACGGTCTCGAAAATGTACAGTTGCGAATCAAATATTCCAGGATTCTTGATGGCTTCCGTGAGCGGATCATCTTCTGGACTTTCAATCTTCGGTACTTCGATATGAATGACCAGAAGGTCCCTAATGCTTCCAAGCAGGCTAACTGCGAGCTCGGGAGAGATGTCATTCCTGCCTTCTCTAATGAATTTATGGAAAAGGTAGAACATCCGTGACCGAACGGATTCGTCTGTGCTGTGAAGTCCCCTTTGCAAGAACTGAGCAATGAGCTCAAGACGGATATCGTATCACTCACCGATTACTAACCAAGGCCTCCATCGTTGGCATAATGCAGTCCTTCCGAATTTTGAAGAAGTCACCGTATCTAGCTACGGTCTCGAAAAATTGCATGACCACTGCACGATGTGGATATGCTGAGATCCCGGACTGCACGAGTGCCAACAAAATCTCGCCATGAGGGGTTAGAGGATATTCAGAATAGTCGACATCCCTTTTTTTCTCTTTAGGTATCGCAGGTGCTAAGCAGAACGCTGCGCGACCTTTACCACCACCTAGGGGAACGTGAGCATGCGGACGGAAAAGAATTTATGTTACCCACTCTTGCTGATTTCTCCGAAGATATACACGAGATACACAGCCAGTTCTGCGTCGTTCCATTCTACGTGCATACCATTGCTATATGCTGAGAGCGTTGCAAGCACCCGTGTTCGAACGGCTGTAGTGACAAGATCGGGGTCTGTGGTCAAGATAGAATCCATAAATGTTCTCAGGTCCTTTTCTGTAAATTAGTGACTGCGGAAAGATGACACAAGCCCACTACCTTTCGAAGGCCATCAAAAGCCACAACATCGTCTTCATCCAGATCAGCAGGACCCTCGTCTTTATCCCATCTCATCTTTTGCAGGATGACGTCCAGTAATGAGCTAAGGAAAGACCTGGCGGCATCGTCCAGTGGGGATGAAGACACCTTCCTAGTCCTCTTGTACTGTACCCAAGTCAGTTATAGGTCAGTGGAATACCAAGAATGACATACGTTAGCGAGCACGGTCTGCAATAGGGGAAACACAGTTGAACAAGTATCATCATAGTCGTCGGCCATGAAGCGTAGCATGATGGGCAGAACTTGGTTGTGCAACCGCTTGGCCTCTGTTACAACTTCAGGCTTTGTACAGTCCTGGGGGATTGCATGAGACATGACAGGTTTCAAATGGAATAGAAGCGCATACATCAACCAATTTCATAATTTCTAAACCCAGCACATTCAGGAGCTTCCCAAGGGCTTCGCGATACGACTCTTCTCCCTCGTCCTCATCCTCGTCCAAACCGCGTTGGATTTGTTGTTCGCGTGTTTTTGCTTCTAGTGCACCGATGACCTGCCCTAGAGAAAGCACTTTTATTAACTGTAACTTGTCCTCCGGCTCCTTCAAGCCTTTGGAGATGATCCGAAGCAATGCAGCGGATGTCGCCAGTCGGATGGGCAGTGACGGGTCAGAAAGAAGAGCGAAGAGCAAGGGAACTGAGGTAGGGGTCACAGTCAAGTTGATGTCGATCCAACCTATCCAGACAATGAACACACAATCTGAACGCGGGTTTTATGACGTACCAACGTAAGATGCAAACGTCCGCACACCCCAATCAACTACTTCGACCAAATCGCCCAGGGTTTTCGGCTCGACATCATCTGACTTGCGTAGGATCGCCATCCGCTCAGCCCCGTCAGCGATGATGGTTAAAACGGCCTCATTAATTAAGGAAGCATCGCGTTCTCGCACTGCGTCTCTCACACGGGCATCCCGTGTATGGCGAACGGGGTTGAACGTCCGTGCAGACTTGATGGTTTGATCTGCAACCTCTCCGGATATCTCAAGGATGAGGTGGAATAGGAGCAAAGACACGTGGCGGTTGAATTTTGGCTGGGAGCTCGATTCGACCACAGGGAGTAGAGAGAACAGGTCGGTAAAGAACGCGGGCCATTGCTCCACGTAGGTACAGAGAAAGAAAAAAGTAAGTGTATGCGAGAATTTGTTGCGTAAGACTGAGGGAAATGACGAGTTTAGAGGGAGGAGCGGATGGCAAGGAATCACATACATGTTGCCGTAGATTCTGCAGGGCCATAAACATATTCGGATTGTATATAAGATATGGTGGACTGTTGCACTGTTCGGAATGTTTCCTCGTCCAGTGGTTCAAATCTGTGTTGTACGTTAGGACAACCGGTGCCCACCGTGACGCACACAACGCGCAGAGGAGTGCATGCTTACCGGTTATCGAAAAACTCGTCCAACATACGCAAGGACGAAAACCTAGCTTGAGGAGGATACTTATGACCTTGTCCTTGAGAGTCCATCTCTATGAATACCGTCAAGGCTAGACGCCACGTTTCGTGCACATTTTGCTGGACACTAGAGAGATACTCGAGAGCTTGCTGATGAAGTGCGACCTGTGACGGATCGACGGCAATGAGTATTGCCTGCACAAAGCGGTCGATTTCTTGTTCCATTACAGAAACCTTCCGTGGATGTCTGCGGTCGGACGAGACACGTCCCAGATCGATCACGAACACGACAATCTGATTGAGGGCGACAGGACGTAAGAAGGGACGAGAATGCGGAGCTATCAGATGTTTGGTAGCTCCCCAAAACCCAAGGAGACAAGACTAGGTCGTATTGTTGGAATCGTGTGGGGTCGATGGAGAACAAGACAAGTTGGTACTCGAGTCGGTGTCCGTTCACGTGCCAAGTCAACAAACGACAGGGGCTAATCCCCGTTGTTCATATAGTTCTATTACTAATAGTGCAAAATGTACAACTCTCCAGACGGTAGACCGACAGCCATCTGGCACGAAATTTCGTCGAACACAAAAGAATGAAAATCCCGAGGATTAAAGGGCAAGCCCGAAAATGATGGCATCAATGTAGAGATACAGGACCCCGACTCTTTTCCATTTCGCCTTCCGAGAGTAAACTTCATGAGAGTACATTCATGCGTATCGGGATCCGGGTTGAGCCAGACCGCCCGTCTGCCCGACGAAGACACTCGAACTTCTCCAGGAGACGGGATGGAACGACATGGTACGTGGGTATGGACACATTCGATATTGCTCCCATCAAATGAGATGCGAAGGAGATCAATTCCTAGGTTTTTGACCTCCATGCGCTGAATGCGGATCGGATGTCCGAACATTGTGAAAGAACAGCCCTCTGTGGTAGTTGTGGGTACGTCATCGGATAACTCGAAGACCAGTGGATAGTCTGAACTCCACGAGGTACTGGCTATCAGCGAACTATTGATAACCAGTGATTCTGGCCAGCGTGGCGTAGGTGGGGAAAGACAGTTCAGGTGGTCAAGGATGATGGATGGTAGCTCATAAAAAGATATGTAGGCGGTCGTGTGTTGCGGGTTCGGAGGTGATGTTGTAACAACAAAATATCGGCGGAAGATTTTAAAACGACCCCATGCAAACGACTGTTTCACTCATGAGTGCAACGTTTTTTTTTGGGGGGGAGAAATGTCTAGCTTACCCAATCTGGACACTCAAGAACGGCAGTGGCTCTTGAAACAAGACTTACGCACACAATCTGACCTCCATGGTCAGATAATGAGAGCAGGGGGGCGAAAACCACAATCATGATGTTGTCATTTATCTGCATCCCCGCTATTCGACCCTTGGAATAGAGTTCATTCGGCGTGGCTTCAAATACCAAAGTCTGGCGAGTTGAAGTGTCGCCCTGTAGAAAAACGTTATACACACGAATGGATCTGGGAGCGTCAACTGCTAATTTTATGATTAATGACAGATACTTACTCAGCGGTGCCGCGTGCAAAGGCAATACCAATCGTGATCTGCTCCGATTCATGGTGATAGTGAGCATGCAAGAATCGGACCCGACCGACAACAGTTATTCTGAGTATCGAGTGATAATCATTCGGATCTCCCGTGGACCAGAGCGTGATGTGTGTCCTTGCAGTCTGTTCATATTGGAGGGTAACAAGCCATCGACCACCCGGGAGAAAACGCATGCCATCGACAAAGGAAGAATTCTGCGAGATGATGCGCTGAGCATGGTGCATCTCAAGGCGAGGGTCTCTCCATTTGTTGTCCAGCTTCAAGGATTTAACCACGGCCTCTCGCAAGAGATTGCTCGAGAGAGAAGCAGGGGAGGCATTCAAGGGGATGTCCAAAGGGATGTCCCAATCGGAGAGGAGCCTGCGCCACAAGTAATCCAACGACCCAAGTGCATGCATGACACGACATGTCTACGTGTCCACGAGGTGCTCAGTGTGTCAGGGGACGGTGCATCAAAAAGCTCTTGAATCACCTGCATCAAAGCAAGTACGTCCTCGACCAGCAAGTGCAGGCATATGAGAATGAGGACGTCCTGAGGCAGGTTGGTCAACGCTGGTGCCATGGCGCGGACGAGTCAGGGTTTGAATGTATGTACTAGCCTATTTTGGGGATGGCTGTGGACAAGCTTGTCGGAGGTCAAACAGAGCCAAAGACAGTGGCGACATAAAGCTGCGAGCCCTTCAAGTTGGACCCCTTTCATTACATCGTCCACCAGCTCCATCAGCAATGTCCACTCCTACTGATAATTCTGCTCTTTCAGAGCTTGACAGTCACTCCGACTCTGACTGGCTCGACATCGCCAGCACAGACAGGGACTCGGATGACAATGATTCCATCTATTCTTCGAGAGAGACAGATCATGAGGATCGCTCTCGCACTAGGTCAAGACGGTCCTCTTTGAGCTATGGCAGCTCTCGCGAAGGAGACGTCGATGCCTGGGAAGGCTTAATTGACGACAGCGCCGACGAGGGCATGTCGAATGACGTCCTTGCGCCGAATTCCCACGTGCCATGCCTTTCCCATCATCCTACTACACTTGACTTGGATCCTACTCAGGAGACCTCTCCCGAGGAGCTGTGCGTCAAGGAGGGTCTTGATCAAAGTATGATCAGCACCCTCAGCTCGTCGCGCTCCAGTTCCCTCCATGCTTCTACCGTCCATACTTCGTCCCGTGATCTTCGCTTATCCTTTCCGGATCCCATCACTAGTTCATGTAGAGAGCTCCTTAGCACACCTTACGAAGAGATTCGACGCAACTCTGACATCCTCTCCTCTTCTACCGATTCGGGTGGCCCTTCAGACGCGCGCCAAGTCGATGACGAAGAGGTGCTCTCCGCTTCACAGATGACATCAGCCCAGCCACAGGCAACAACAATCCCTTCTCCGTCTGGGCCCGAACTCAAAGTTTTCCTCTACGGGTTCTCCACCGTTTTCAAGTGGTCCATAATCAACAGGCTCTTGCAGAAAGTCGCACATGGTGCTGGTCTCACCATTACCCCTGGCCTCGACAATTTACAAGGGTCTATACGCCGGCTGACCGTTTCTGGTTCCTTTGAGCATGACCGTGCATTCCCTCGTGTTATTACTGTCCTCGACAGGACCCTCCGGCTGTATGACACAGCTGATGATGTAGGTCTTGAATACTTTTCAACAGTGAACTGACCGCAACTACTCGCAGTTGGCTTTGATAGACTCTTCAGGCGTTCGTCCTCTCGCGGTTGTCTTCATGCCATGTCGTCCATTGCGTCTTCCCGAACACGTGCTACATTTACCAGTTCTAGTTTTACCGTCGTATCCTGGCGAGCTTCCCGATCTCAGCAATGTTGAGACAGGCTCTCCCCGGGGTACTTGGGACATGCTCAACATTCCTGATCATCAAATACTCCGGATCACAGCACCAGAAGATCCCCCGGTAGTCGACAAGGATTCAATTGACATGATAGATTCAACACGCGCTTATCGGACCTTTTCTCGCTTGTGGACCGGCGACAATAATATGTCCAAGGGAATAGTGGCCAGTACACATGCTTTGACGGTGTAGGGTTCCTTGCCACTTAGCTCTTCGCGGCTGACTCGTGAGAATCCGCAGCATCGCGATTCTTTCTCTAGTCCTTGGAATAGTTGTTCGGGCCGCTGTTACGATTTCCCTTCAGCAATTCACTTCCCCTACCATTACAGCTCTCAATCCTAACTACACCTCCGGCTCTTTTTGGCAAATGCTTCGACCGGCGCCCTATCGGGAACATCTTCCCTCATCTACAATATTAGACAGTTCGGTCGTGGCCATACCTTCGTCGTTCAGAGAGTCCTCAATGTCAGTCTTTAGCGCGGAGTCGACATCAATGACACTATCGCGTCCCAACCCCATCAATTTCCGGCGCGTGATACCGTCAACGCTGTCGGAACGCCCAAAGTTCTCTCAAGACCTTATGTTGCAACCTCCTCGTTCTGTCCTTGCTCCCGACAATCGGCCGAAGGCGCTTTCTGTGATACCAGTGACGAGTGCCACTACCCCTTATCATCCTGCTCCGGCCACTACCGGACACGCGGTTTCTGCCCTGGTGCACACTTCCGTTCCTGGCGTCGTCAAGGAATGTGCCTCTGTTGCCCTTGCAGTCATGAACCAGGACTTGCAGGACATCTTTGATGCCCTCGATGCCCTCGTCCAAGCGATATCCAGACAGACTCAGATAATCCTCACGCAGGCGACAACGTTCATCGAGCAGTCAGTGATGCACTTGGAGAAGAGCGTGGAGTCGTTTGAGACGATCAAGGAGACATTACATGCGCGTCACGACCGCGCCCGGAAACGAGCAAAGGAGATTAAGGAGAGAGGCACGAAGTGGCTCTATGACGCCTCAGAGGTGATCACCACCAGTGCGCAGTTCTCCAGAGGGATGGCTTGGGAAATGGCGGAGGGTCTCGCGCATCGAGCCCAGCGTGCTAGGGGAAAGGCGAAGGAAATGGCAGCCGAAATCCAAGATTTCTTGAACGAACACGACAGACTTGAGGCGCTTGGAACAGGTGCATGGGATGTGCACACGAAGCACTGGGATGAGTGGGTGAAGAGGGTCAGAAAGCAAGGGAAGAAGGGAAAGTCGTGCACATCCAAGCGAAAGTTCAAGTCGGCGATTGTTTGTTAATGTATGACGGGTATTCTTGACAGGTGTATGTACCTCTATGTAAAGTAACTCAATACGAACCATTTTCCTGTTGATCAGCTCTACGGTTGTTGAATATGAATCTTCCTCCTCGGACGGGTACATCCATGTCTGCACCAACAGCTCATTGCATGAAATACCTGCTTTGTACGAAGCTAAGTACGTCCCGCTGGTGGCTTGACGTTCAGCGCTGGGCCTACATCAAAATATTGTATGAATTTCAATATCACAATGACCCATCCCTCGTAAAGTGTACCAACACCGCGTTCTCGATATTCGTTTCCCATATCTCGATTTTTGCTCGTTCAATCTCTGCAACAAGCTGTCTCCGGCGCTCTCGTGCACGCTCAAGGATCGCCTGCTTATCGAGTGCACCTTTGGACGTAGGGACCGCGCTGGAAGTAGATCGACTCGATGCGAGCGGCGCTGGAGAAGCGACGCTAACATCAGCCCGTCCCTTTCCTTTCTGTACCGCGATGATGCGAGGAGGCTCAGAGGGTTCTGTCGGGGAAGGGGACAACTCCCGAGCTTGGACTCGACTTGCAGGTCGTGAGTGATGTCCCTTTTCGACAGGCTCAGGGGTAGGAGGGTCTAAGAGCAAGATTTATAAATGCAGCCTCGTGTGGTGAAGGGATGCAAATACATACCACGAACGGGGTCTTGATGGGCTATCGTACTTGTTGGTACATCAACGAAGGTTTCAGAAAGTGGTGTAAGTGGCTCTGTGAGGGAGCTCAATGAAGTGCGCGGAGAGTGGGCAAGCACAGGTGGTGTTGAAGAGATGTCCAGCACTTGTGCGATATCGCCCGGCGTGAGCGTGGATGTTGGTGAAGTTGGCGACTGCGATTGAGGTGTTGATCCAGCCTGCTGAGATATGGCCAACAAGGCGGGATCGATTGCTTCATCTCGTGTCGCATGTGGGGCTATCAAAGCATCACGCTGCATTGGAACAAGTATGTCCGACGCAGGGCTAGAGGCTGAAGAGTCCAAGGGGACTGATGGGCGAGTAGCCCAGTCCGACTCCGGAGTAGGTCCATTGGTCTCAAGTGGTACGAACTCCTGGAGTTGAGACAACCATTCTTCGAATGCTGAGTAATCATAGGGGACCACCGAACAATCTGCCTCGACTGCGCCTTCTAATTCCACAGACATTCTATGGTTGGAACCAGAAGCCGGCGTGCGGGGTATTTCCAACGAATCTACAGGATGACCCGGACTGTCCATTGGCGTCGCATTGCTTGACATCCCAGTCGCGGCACTTTGCGGGCTCGGGCTAATGTACAATAAAGGTTCGCGGACAATTGCTTGCGTCGAGCCAATTTGTCCGATCTGCGTCTCCACAGACGCACTTCGTGACGACTGTGAATCCCGGGCCCTAATCCGTCCTTCGGAAGCTGTTCCTCCACTCTTCGCAGTTTTGATAGCAGCCTTTTTAGTGGCATTTTGTACAAGTTCTAGCAATTGGGTTACGAGTTGTTTCGCCCTGTCTCGCGCCCAACTATCACGATACGCCTCGGGACCCTCACCAGCCGCGAACGGGAAAGGGACATCCCAATCAGCTGCCCCAGCAGGCACGTGTTTGAGCTTTCGACGTTTTTGGGATGGAATGACGGAAATTATTTGGCCACCAGGGGTAGAGAGGGGAGCTGCGGGGAGAGATGATTGTGCATAAGGCCGCGCGAATGGTTGAAGTGGAGGATTTGCAGAGGGAAGGTGTGGGTCACCATTGAGAAGCCTGATCAAGGACTCGAGCACAGGGAAAATATTCTTTTCTTTCGTGAGCGAGTTTATGACGTTTGAGCGTAATATATCTGGATTGAGTTGATCCAGATGCTGTGGCATCTGGACTTGACTATGAGGGTGTTTTCCAATGTGTGGAGTATCCTGGTCATCATCGAGTACGATCGGATGGGCTGGTGTCGAACCACAAACAAGCGAGTGTGAAGGGGATTGTTGGACGGAAGCGGGCTGGGGACCGTGGGTGTATAACTGTGCAGGCTTAACGCAACCCACCAGACCCGCAAGACCGAGTAATGAGGACTGCGAGCGAAGGAGATTTGGTGGAGTGGGTTCATTTGGTCCCGGTAAGGTGATGGGCGGTGCAGGTGGAGCTGGCGTTACAGACTTTGCCTTGGGCGTTCTTCGCTTCCTGGTCGAGGCGGAAGCAGAGGGGGTACCGCTGGCCGCAGAAGATGCTCGGGAAGGGACTGAGCGGGTGGATGACGGGGATGCCACTACTGGTGCATGAACTGAGGTGGGCGTCCCAGCAATGCTGTGTGACGTAACGCTCAGCGAATTATGACTTGAGGCAGGGCGGGGAAGCGACAAGCTCGAAGCTGGGAGATCGGCTGGTAGTTCAGCACATGACATATGGGAACCAGGAAGTGCAATGGTCCCCACATTTTTTCTGCCCACTCCCGCACTCGGGACGGCGATTATGGGGCCTATTTCTTCTCCTGTGGTAAAGGTTTCCTCGGATGGTGACCTACCTCTGGCTGGGGATGGAGGTGGCGAGCCAAAGAGGGAATCCTGGTCCTCATCTGTGTGAAGAGAGGATTGGGTCATCTGATGAAACGTGAGCCGAGAGATCGCGCCGAGGAGCGATTGAGACACCTGATAGGCCAGCACGGAGTGTAGAGATTATCGGTGAGGATATTGATTACGCTGAGGAAATTAACGTGCTGACTAGAAGAGATGGCAAAGACGAATAAACTTTTAGAAACGACAAACCAGCGGTAACACCGAGCCCACCGGTATGACTGTCGGGGACACGGGTGTCACTGCCGGGAGCTCTGAGGTGTAAGGTGGGTGTACCGTAGGTAAGTTAGGACCAGACGGACACGACATTTTTTTGACACCAAACAAAGACACCAAACAATATTAGTCACGTGATTCTAATTAGCGACTGCTTCCATCCAGCCAACACTGACCTCAGGTACAGATGAGTGGAATTACTATCTCTGAATCTGAAATCACTAGGTGCTTGTTGAATCGCCCATGGTAAATCTTATACCTCCCTACCGCCCGGTGCATTGAACAACATGCTCACAGAAATTATGGTGTTTGAGTTTCTACAGTACACCGTCTTGCAACTACTGTGTCTGGTCAAGAGGTGGACAATTATGGTCCGTTTGAACCTCTGGCCTCGAATTGCGGTGAGAGTTCAAGATCTAGAAGCAGTCCGCAGTCCCGTTCTGCTTGCACCGATGCACGTTCTTCTGGTTCCCGGGGTCTAGACCTAGCCTTGATACCGCTGGTTGCTGTAGTTCCTGTGGGCACTAGCACCCAACAAATGTTCGAGGCCATTGCCGTTAACTTGAGCGAATCTGATTCAACAGACACTACCCTGGTGGCATCGTCTAGACCTCCGGCATTTTCCCCATGACATCGGTTTTCCACATTGTCCTTACATTTGGCCTACTCTTACAAATTATGTGTCCCTGTCCTCACCAGATACCGGCCATTTTGAGTGCGTTCGAGACTATTATTTTTTGGGATAAGCAATATTCGCACTGCGGAACTGCCTTGAAGGTCTAGACTGGCGACTTCTTTTTGGTCCGAAATTCAGTGGATCTAGTCCCCCCCCCCCCCCTTTCAGCACGCCGAATGTCCTAGGAGGTAAGCATATACGCCTCTTTGTGGGCCAGCCTGCTATCCCCGAATTTTCAGCCCCGCTCAAGGATTCCCTGGCCAAATTAGCATTCGATCATGTCTCCTCCCTATATATTCGTGCGTGGTTGAGAGCGACGCGTTCATGAACACGATGCCATTTCGCAAGTTGGTCCGCTCACTCCGAATCAACGAGTCAGGAGATGAGCTCCCCCTTTCCGTCGACCTCACAAGGGAGCTGGAGGACCTGCGGAAATTTTCATTAACCTTGGTATGTATTTTTCGTTTGTTGGTGTCACCCAGAACTGAGATGTGCATTTATTGAACAGCTCGTGACCTTCCTCACGTTGGTCATATCCCAATTATATCAGTGGGTTGCTAACAACGCTGCGGCCACAGCGTCCTTGCGATTCCAGCATCCAATGCGTTAGGAGCAACGACGCTGGCGCTTCTTGTTTACACTATTAACCTTCATATCGCTATCAACACCAGTTTTCTTCAAGTAAGCTCTTTCTTCTAGCTTGCTTCCGTGCCTTCGTGTCTCCCATGATCTAATTTTACTCCTAGAATTGTCCCACACTCTCTAGATTTCTCCATGCCGTCCCCCTTCTCGGCATATTCTGCATGGCTGTCTTCAAGCTTGTGATTGTCGTACAGTCGCCCGCAATTGCAGCCGCCGTCCTTTTGGCGTGCGCCTTACCACCATTCATAATTGCAATCCATCTCGCGAGACGGTACGCTGACATGATCTCGATGCCATTTCCTGTGCAGATGCGGGATATGGCACCTGGTGTGCCATGTCCCGCTGCCAGTGATACGACAGTGGTATCAGGCTAAAGGCGACTAGGTCAGGGTCGGTGTGGTGGCAACCGGTTAAAACATGCATCACGTTCAATCAAAGTTGAAAATAGCCTCCGTTGTAGTATAAATGCTGCACATACTTTTCCCCAAAGGTGGATTTTAATCTATGATTATAAGCCCACGGAAAGCCATCAGTACTAATAGGTAGCTTTATGAGGCACAAATTACTTGGTACCCGTATCTCCATATTGCTGTCCATCTCATATAAGGTGGCCGGTTGCACCCAGGTGTTACATGCTGTCCCATTCATCCCACATCCCTTCCGTGGCCTTAAACGGTCCCGCAACAGGGGTTCTCGGCGTAATTTCCGCGGTTTCTACAAGCTCAACGATTCGATCACTAAGCCCGTCTTCATCGTCCTTGTGGCCCCGCATCCCGACAAACAAAGGCCCGTGCGAGAATGGCGCTTGGATAAGGAGACGTATATCGACGGCCTCAATCACTTGCTTGAGCAGACCCGTCTGCACATCCCTGATTTCAACGAATTCCGACGAGAAAAGGAGAATGTTAGGGGGACGGTGTACGAAAGAAGTGGCTTTGATCTCCCAGCGGATGAACGCGGTCTCACGCGTAGGTTGACCGTATTTAGTGATATAGCAACCCATCGCTGTCAAACGAGCTTGAGTTGGGTCGAGGAAAATCACAACAGTGACATCACTCACTGTCGTAGACGACCATGAATTCTGTGGCATCGTGTCTGGCAAGTCCAAGAACTTTAGCAGCTTCACATCGAGCTTTGAGGTCTGCAATGGCAGAATTATGGGAAGCGCTACCAAAGTCCGGGACAATGGTAGCAGATGTAGAGGGACTGGAGTAACGTGGTAGGCAAGCTATAGCAGGGCAAACACCGTACTTCGTACCTGCTTGGATTGGCGATGACGATACCTCGTTCCGTACAAATCGTGATTGTCTTGGCCAAAGGCATAACGGCGAATACATCCCTGGGAACGTACAGGGGCTTAATTAGGGTTAGAAAGTCGATCGCCGTCAATGTTATATATACACCAATAAAGAAAACATCTCATACTTCACCATAAGGTCGGAAAGAAAGAAAGCTTGCCTGCATAGTCCGTGGTGACCCCATGCGAATTTCAGAAGGGTGACAAACCTCCACTGTATGCACAGTAACTTGTAAGAAGTTCTTGACGGCATAAACGACTGGAAATAATATTCTTGGAGCAGATACGACGTGAGAGTAAGTGGGTATTACCGATTGTCCTGTCCCCCATTTGTCCAGCCTGGCAGCAAAGAACGTTGCCAGCGTGACCTGCAATCGTTTCAAGAGACGCGTCGAGGCTGCTTGCTGGCGACTGGTACTGGGAAACTCGTGCGAGTACTTCAAGCGAATGGGATGTGAGATAATTGTCATGGTGAATAATTATCTTGTTGAAGTCCTGAAGCACAATGACGCTCTTGACATCCTCGAAAGACAGTATGTTCCGATATGCTAACGACAGCTCTGAGCAGATCGTAACCTTAGAACGGCATGTGAAGCTACTTACTTTCGCCTCTGCGACCCACGAAGATACCTGTTGAGCAGCCTACTACCATGAAGGTTTTCCCGCCGCTAGCAACTGAGAACCGTCGGGAGATCGTCATCGCTCCAGTCGATTCGCACATACCAAAGGATGCTGCCTGGATGATTCGACCGGATGGCGGCCTCTTCAACGCCACATGTCGGGCCATTCTATGCCCAGGAACCCGAAAGGCACCGTCCTCTATGACTTGAGGCACGAACCACTATCAACTATGATCTGAGCAAGGGATTCATGCCGAGAGCTGTTGCGTTACCCGATTCGCCTCACGTCTGACATCGTCGACTCCTTTTGCATCCACCAGGGCATCATGCCACTTCTTTCTGATGGTTTCGGATGGAGCGTATAATGTGTATCGCCGAGTGAACTTCTCAACGGCGTGGTAAATTGTGAACGGGTAGATCGAGCGATAAGCTCCTCGCAAACTGTCTAAAATACCACCTTCTTCGATGCGCTCTTTCCTAGACTCGGGAGGGTCATCGAAGTTACCGAGCCTGAGGTATTCTAATGGAAGAGGCTAGACATGTCATCTAGACATGGGCTTCTTGAGACCACAAAATTTGCGTACCCGAGACACAACTAGACGCTTCATTACACCACCCCGTTTCTCTTCCTTGGTTATCAACACTGCAACGCTATCAGCAAAAAAGAAAAAAAATGCGTAGGGAAATACCTACAAAAGTTGTCCAGTAGTGCTACATAGAGATCAAACCAAGGGTTCCAATCCATTTCAGATTTGGACCTGCGAGTCAATGCTCCGGCATGAATGAGTGAGCGGGTATCGCTATACCAGTCCAGTTCCTGAAACAGGATATCAGCACAGGCGGAGGGCGGGATATATATATATATATATATTACAATAATTTCTCCTTTGTTGAATACCAAGCTTTCACGTAGATCCCAGAACTTTACTTTATTTTCCGCAGCCTCGATTCCGGGTTGGGTACCCTTCAGGAAATCATTCAGGATAGATAAAATCACAGGGAGATCTTCAGAGTCCGGGTGATTGGTGTCGGTCAGTTTATGGAGATGTTCAAGAATGAGGTTGAGGCGTGGAAGACGTGTCACGGGTCGCGAAAGGAACGTGATCAAGTCCCGCTTTTTGACTCGCGGATCGTGTGAACATCGTTGCATGAATTCCTGATAGCGCTTGTTATATTTAAGTTCGGTGCGATGCCGTTGCTCTGCAAGAGGGTAATGTTTAATGTAGGATTCGTAGTCTCCCTGGAATTGAAAGGCGGCTGATGAAGGTTGAGCCAGATTTCAAGACTTGCGCAAGGGAGTAGGCCCA
Source organism: Rubroboletus pulcherrimus (assembly GCA_038091165.1). Classification (NCBI taxonomy): domain Eukaryota; kingdom Fungi; phylum Basidiomycota; class Agaricomycetes; order Boletales; family Boletaceae; genus Rubroboletus; species Rubroboletus pulcherrimus. Next base: position 63,396 of record JBBPNY010000019.1, read on the forward strand.
CATTCAAGGATGATATCAGCGACACTTTGAACGAGAGGGTGCTGTTCTTGCTGCCTTTCGAACAAGGCCGCCAACATATGCTCATGACGTATACAAATTTGATCCAGGTTCCAAAAGACGGTGGAAGTAAAGTTTTGTTGTCTGTTTGCATCGCCCACTATCGGTGGTGAAGCCGAAGTAAGAGGTTCGACAAAGACCTGCGTCGCGTTTAAGTCCGAGGAAAAGAAAGATAGTTGCTACAGTACCTCCTGGATGAGCTTGAGGTCGGCGACATAATCTCGTTCCGACTTGAATACCTCGAAGAGCACAGATTGGCGTTCGACTTCGTGTTTTCCGAGAGCTTCACGCGCTTCAGGGGGGACAAGGTAGTGCCACTCTTCATCTTTCTCTGCGAGTCCACCATTCTGGAACCGTCGAAGACCTTCTTCCGACTGAAGGCTATAAGAGTCTCAGTTACTACCAGCGAGACTAGGCGAAGCCACACACGTCATATTAGATAACTCTCGGGTCAACAAGCCGAGCTTGAAGTCCATCTGCAACCAAAATTAAGAAGCTCGTTATAACGCCTGCAAACGGAATCCCTACCTCATCTGCGGGAAGGTTGACCGAAGGGGAAAAGGGTGAGGTTAGACCACTCCTGCTGCTGTATTCGTCTGCAAAGGAATGTCCGCTATCGGACTGGCTTGATCTGTGGTAATACTCATGAGCTGTTTGCCTCTCAGACGCAGATCTGTGCATCTGTGCCTCGGAAACTTGGAGGCCAAGATTGGGTGGCACGGGTTCTACGGCACTGCGAGTACGAGTGCGTGTGTGGGGTGGTATGCCGAACCGGTTTGTCGGCTGCCTTGCCGTCGGCGTCGCGGTATCCCATGGATCTAGAAGACCACTTGATGCGGAACCGGGCTCGAGCGCATATGAGCTATAAACCTCGGCATTTGGTTGTGGTCGACGACCATCGCGTGGAATGGCGATATGGGGGTGGGGTCGATAGTTATGCATAGTTTGGATGTCTTGATGAGCGTCGTCAGGAGATGCTCGCTTGCGGTGCTTGCTAGTTGCTCTTGCCTTATCTCATCTACGTCACTCGGATTTGTATGTGTTTGCTACGCCCCCTGCCCTCCATGGTACATACATGGCTCGACTACTGCGCGTACGCGGACAGCTCAACCTTCTTGAGCAGGCCTTTCAGCGTATTACTGCTCCGATTACAGTTACTCTGCAACCACCTCTCCATCTCAACCCGGACACTTCCCAGCTCCTCGCAGATTGGCAGGCTTCTGTCTTCCCGAGCTCTGCAAGGATTGAGCAATATGTCAAACAACCTTGTCAGTATATCCGTCTGCCAGTACCGCTTAAACGGCGTAGCGATCTTGTAAATTGGCTCCGAATCCGTAGAGTCAGGTGCATGCATCACCGACGATGCCTCGATGTACTTCCCGAATAACATGCAGTATACAATGCCTGCAAGGCCAAAGTAATCCGTTTGGTATGTCCAGGGCCGTCCCTCGCAGATCTCGAAGCAATCCCGATCGTCCGTAGGCCAGTCAGCGATGAATTGCTGACTGTGGCGTGCTGGGAAGAGCGATGTATCGATGGTCCGTCCAAAGTCGATGACTTTGATGCCCCGGTATTCCCAGCCCCCTTCTCCGCTGGGCTGGTAATTACCAGACAATGACGATGCCCCTCCTGGCAGTTCCTCGAGGCGGGGTAGACAGTTATCGATTTTAAAGTCTCCATGGATAAAGCCCGCGGCGTGCATACCCTCCAGGAAACGCAAAAGCTCGATAGTGAAGAAGAAAACCAACAGCTCATCCAGGCAAGCCCCTTGTTGCGAAATGCCTGCCGGTCCGGCACGGTTTACTGCATCTAAAAGCGAACCGTGCGGGCAGAGCTCCAGCAGGAGATGCGACTCGTCGCGGAAAGCGTAGAGCGCGTGGGGTGTGATTATCGAGCGCGTCAGAGGAGCAGGGAGTGTCCTATGGATCCGTCGAAGGACATGGAATTCCCAAAGATTGCGGGGCTTCACGACCTTCAGCGCTACCAAGGAGTTGTCATCGTCATCGTCTTCATCGCCATCAGTATCGAGGTCGTCGTCATCTCCACCACCAGATTTGGTGACTTCTCGTGCGGAAAACACGGCGCCAAAACCCCCTTCTCCAAGTTTTCCTGACACCCTAAGTGACCTTCCTTCTAGATTGACCCACATCTCGTCATCATCCATCGACCCACCCTTGCCGCTCTTTCTTGCCACCCGCGCCGCAAATCGCTGCAATCCATCCAACATTCCTCCATCTTGGGCTCTAAGGTCATGGAAGTCTCCGTCTGCAGGGAGAAGCGAAAGGAGGGTTGAAACAATCTGCGGATCAGAAGGAACACAAGGATTAGGTGGTCTGAAGGCAGACACAACAGCCATAGAATCTGCAAGGCTGAGTGTCCCCGTACGCTCCTCGGTGGGCTCAAGGTTGTTCGTTTGGACACCGTCGCGTATGTGGTGGTGATCGCTGTCTTCTTCCTGTTCGCGTACTTCCCTGGCCAGCTTCTCTGCCACTTCGAGAGCATAGCGACCGCTTTCCTGTCCTCCCCGTTCCCTCCACTCTCTTTCGTCGCTCAGACTATCTCTAGCTCGCGTGGTGCTTGTTGGCGTTGGGAACCCTCTCGTACTAAATTCGAACGTCCGTTCAGTAATCGGAGTCATGACGTTGATTCGGCCAAATCTCCCACCCAGCGGTGGGCGATAGTTCTCCTCATCCTCATCTGCAAAACCCTCCTCCCGGAATGCGTCTTCATCTCCGTACACCTGTTCTCCCTGTTCATGATCATCTTCGTCATCGTCGAACTGGCTGTCGCTCGACGATACGACCGCGGCCTCCATCTCCACTTCTGCTTCACCACCTTCATAAGCGTACCCATCTTCACTCTCGGAAAAGCCGCTGCGGCTGCCACTGCTAATGACGTGCCCATCTTCTGCATCAGGATCTCCAGCGGCGTCACGTAGGTCAGCCTCGCTCGACTCATCTGTGGAGGTCTCCTCGATTATAGATGGAATCGGTATCACACGTGATTGCAGCACATTTGATTTCTTCGTTGAAGCTGGCGTCACGACCGGCTGCGCATCATCGATGAAGGGTTTGAATGTACCAGTTCCCATGCTAGCGCCAACACCGAGGCTGGCGGCAGATGGAGGCTTCGGTGTGAACACGCTTCCACCCCCAGAACCTAAAACTGCGTTTTCGCCCTGACTTTGGCCCGGCGGACGGGAAAATACTTTGAAAGGCGTTTTCGAGTCAACGAACGGAACGAAGGTTTGAGATGGTGGCTGTGCCTGTCTTTGGTTTTCATCTTTTGTGTCAGGGCTAAGCTTTGTTTGTGAAGGCCGAACGAGGGGCTCCTTCTGGGAAATAGGTGTAAAGGGCTTTGAGAAGACGGGCAAACCCTGTGGCTCTTCCGAGATAGGTTTGAGTACAGAAAGTTTCGATCCATTGGGAGGCGATGGTTTTGTAGTGGAGGGATTCGCAGAGACACCTTTGCCTGCAATAACGCCTGGATCTTTGAGGGAGAGCGCCCGACGGCCGGCCTCAGGGGTAGGCGCAACGGAAGCTTGTTTAGGTTCGTCGACAAACGGTTTAAACTGGAAACAGTGCGAAAAACCGTCGCATATAAAGTGCAAATATGCACGAGTAAGGTCGTGTTAACCTAACCAGAAATGCAAGAGAGCTTACCTTGAGTGAGGGAGCGGGATTCTCCTTGCGTGGTACGTTTTCGTCAACAAACGGCTTGAAAGCTATCAAAAGCAACCTTCATAACATGCCCCGAAGTTATCCATTTTAATGACTTGCCTGGACCCGGAGGTTTTGCATTCTCGCTCTGCGGCGAGGTGCGAGAAGCTTCCGACTTGGATTCGGGGACAACTCTACGTCCACCTATAGGCTCGATTTTCCGCACAGGGGCGTGCTTACTACCTGGCATGGCACGTTTGACTGTTTTGTCCGGAGAGTTGTACATGCCAAAGACGTCTGCCAAGGCTTCCTTCGTGTTAATTGTGACGGTGGGTTCACTAACATTGGCGACATTGATACTCTTTTGCTTGCCTCCCGCAGCAATAGCGCCCATATTCTGTGTGCTTCTTGAGCCATCGTCGTTGAAGTTCACCTTCACAGCACCAGACGAGGTATCACGCAGCTCCGGAGCAGGCGGCGGACCCCACTTTTTGCCTAGAAGACCCATTGAGCGTGCACGCACTTCCTGCGCTGAATATTCGACGCCAGAAGGTGTGAACAGCAGGGAGAGGTTGAAACGAAGCTTCTCCGGCCGTCTCCCTGGCGCCGGAGGAGCAAGCATAGGTGCATAGCGACCGTGAGCAGGGCCAGGGTTATTTGTTGAGCTTGAAGGAACTGCAGATGTTGATTTCGAAGTCGAGGAAGAAGTCGAGGGTACTGGATTGTGATTCTTGAATGGATTCCGCCGGAGGGCATCTACTTCGGAATTTCCACTCGACCGAAAAGACGTCGACTGATGTTTTGAGGAAGGACGGGACTGGAAGTCCCGGTATCTTTTCTTGAGTCGTTCGATAGGCCGGGCGCTGCGAGCTATGCCAGTTCGAAATACCTTGTCGGCGTCTGTACGTCTAAGTCGGATAGTTAGCTTTCTGCGACAATTAACCAAGTATCGGAGCGCACCGTCCTTCCTTTTCGAGTGCCAGAGCGTATTCCTCCCACAGTAACCCATAGACACACCCGATCTCCTTCTTCACTAAATACGCGTATACGAGGGCGGGTTTCTCGACCATTTTCGCATAGGTGCACCAAAGCTTCAGATATCTCAGATCACCGCTATACCGTGCATCGTCCTTGAATTTCCTAGTAGCCTCTTCCAGTAGCTGGATGAGTCCTGAGCCATGATCATTCTCGGGGAACGTGCGCGATGTCCATTTGATGAAATCGTCATACGCGGCGAGGGGATCCTCGTCTTCCTCAAGAGCTTCTGTGATGCTCGCACGATACTCGGTGCATTCCTGTTCAAGTTGAGATGTACGCAAGGCGGGCATTGGAGGTCGTTAGTCGTGGTCGGTTGGCGTTTCTGGCAAGTTGGTCTTTCTTTACACCCGCGCGACGCGTTCGGTCACGTGCAAGACTTCTTCATTCTCAACTATGTACACCAGAACGATATCAATCATGAATCGACCCGCAAACACCTTTCAACAATTTCCGAGACTCGGCCGTCAATACCAGACAAGAGTGTGATAGTTTCATCCTGTCGGTTCAGAGAGATAAGAATCCAGAACACACCAGTAATAACAGCTCGTACCCAGACCCTGACGGAAAACGCCTTCCCTTCAGGAGTGAAAAGGAAATCGCTTTCTTCAGTAACCTGACAACACGACAGATACCGACCGTGCATTAAGCGGTCACTGGCTACGGCGGCGTGGACAAGCGTTCTGCTACCCTCCTCTGTCGACCGCACAAGGGCCAACTTTGCTAAAAGGGACATAACCCATTCTTCTGGGCGGTTGCGAGCAATCTTTGACACACAATAACCTGGGTTGACCGTACAAGCAATGACAGATGTGTTTTCAGGAAGACGCGACGCGAGCTCCCGAATGAACATGATCCCCAGTACTGAGAACTCCCGACGGTCAACTTTTCCTTGCAAATCAAAGTATAATACCCACATTTTGAAACTTGATAACGAGCAACACTAATTGTGATAATTCCGCTTAGTCATAATTCGACATGCATAGCAGAAGAGTCACGGACCCGTCGCCAAATTCCCGCTGGTTGATGGTTTCAAGGATATTGCCCCACGACTTTGTTGAACTCAACCCGCGAGCATTATAATGTGCGAAACTTGACACTACAACCAAACGTGACGGGGAATCCGGAGAGGAAGAGTTTATCAAGTATGGCAAGAGCAGGATGCTCAGCAATGCAGTGGAAAGATAGTTCACTTGCAGCCTGGTGTAATGAAATCGGTAATTAGACCGTCTGAGCGGGAAAGACGAGGGCATTATAAATACGTTGCTTCCCAACCGTCTTGCGTCTGAGTGTAATCGCCAGAAAGTACTCCAGCGTTCGCGACGAGTGCATTCAACGTTCCATTTCCATCCGTTGCGAACTTGTCAACAAAGGCGCTTACGTTCTGAAAGCTCCCCAACTCGAGCGGCCAAGCATCCACATCTGTACTCGGTACGCTGCTTGTAGCTACTCGCTCAAGGATGGCTTGACGCGTCGTTTCATCATGTCAGTCTTGTGGAACTCGGCATGGCTACAAATGCTTACATCTTCGTGTCTGTTCGCACTTGGCCAAGTCCCTGCTTGTCGCAAGAAGCAACTTGGGCCTCATCTTTGTGAGATGTACTGAAGCTTCAAAACCCAGCCCGACATTTGACCCAGTCACCACGAATGTCTTTGAGCTGACACCGTCGACTGCTCTAGGTTGAGGGAGGGTGCGCCATTGCTCGCAAAAATATTGACGCAGGCCAAACACCGCCATAATAGGAAGCTGAAGCTGAAGGACCGAACAACTTGGGGACTGAGCTTTATTACATAGCCCGGGGAGAACCGGCCAAACGGAGCAGAGAGTTGGAAATTTCGTGGGCTAAATTCCACGTTTGGTCACTGCAAGTGAGAAGAATCGCATCTGCCAACGTAGCCGAGGTTTCAGTACTTCAGTGACCAGTGTCAACAGAGTCGATGATCGACCCTTGTAGCCCATTTCAGAACGTTGTAACGGTCCGAAGATTTTATTTTTCGGCTTTAAGGTTGACTTTGAATATGCATCTTTTGGTAGGGGCCTGGCAGATTTGTTCATTACAACTACTCTCTGGTTCGTCAAAGAAGGGAGAAAAAAATGGGGTGTATGTAATAGCGAAAAATGGTGTTCCAGGAAATTGCAAGACGGACGGGACGAGCCGTACCGAGAGTTTCCCAAATTGGCAAACTCCCCAATTTTGGAAGTAATATGGCTGTAATTTCCTTTCTTGCTAACTGTCCTCCAATCACCACTGAATCAGCCTGTGGTAGAGTCACATCAAGCAATAATGTTTCACACCTGCATTTACTAAGTTTTGAGCAGCCTGGATCATCTGATGTCAGGCAATAACATTTCACACCTGTCATGCTGACATGTCAGAATGATCAGGAAATTGAAGACTTTTGCCAGGCATTTGTAGAACATCTAGTTTAAGACTATTTACTGTACCTATGTAACCACAAAATTTTACTTAACTACACCAGATAAAAGTGATCCAACCAACTACCCCCAGGATAGATCCATCCATGTTGAGTTCTGTTTGCTAAGCCCAAGTAAAGTTGCCAAATGACACTCACTAGAGAGACAGCAAAGAGAAAGCAAGGCAAGGAAGATCCCCTGACAACACAAGCCAGCAGTGCAGTGGCAGGGTCATTATGCCCCTGGAGTTGCAAGCAGAGCTCACAAAGAACAAGGGTGGCAAATTTTTGATAACCAGAAAATGAAGGCAATGCCTTCATAATAGTGGTCGAACTATTAAGAATAGATACTACACTTGATCTAAGCCAAAAGGCCAGAGTGGTGAGGATTCCCATTTGTCCAGTATGGGTATATATATGTTTGGTGATGTGCACACAGACCATGACAGCACAGCTCGTTATCGTAATTGATCGATCAAAATATTCATCCTGAGGCGCATGTTCAGCTTGTTCAGTGAATTCATGAGCTCACAATCCTGTATCCAAAGCAGTTTATGCCAGTAGAGTATCGTAGTTACAGTACTAAAGGACCCCGGATGTGCCTTCCTCGGCCTTGGGACATGTCACGTACAACAAAGACTGGCACGATCGCTCTCGACCTCACAACAACAATAGCATGATGAGGAAAAAAAGTGAAAGAATGATGCAGCAAGGTCATGTTTATGTGTGACCCACGCCGCCCATCGGTGGCGGCGCTGGACCTGCCTCATACGCGTGGGGAGGCCCGTTGGGGCCTCCCGGTGGCATCATCATGGGGTACGGAACGGTATGTTGTACTACAAAGCAGCTTCAGTCACCAGAACTAATTGAGTTGAAATTAAGACGAACGTTGTGGACTCTGGTGGTAGTATGGGTGTGCGTGCATGGGGGTGGGGGTCGGTGGCATGGAGGGACGGGGACCTGCGCCATTTGGCGGCGGTGGGTACGTGCCAGGGGGTGGCATGTATTGTGGCGCTAGAGAGGGAAAACAGTCAGCGATGAGCTCGTAACGTACGACACAACGCAAAACGCACGTGGCATTTGTGGCATTTGCGACGCAGCGTACATAGCTGGCAGATGGGTTGGTTATCGCTCAGAAGTAGATCGACAATTACTCACGTTGTGCATTTGGTGGTATGGCGGGGGGATAAGGCATTGGCTGCATGAAAGGTGCCGACACAAAGGCACCAGGTGGTGGGGGAGCCATGCCAGGCATCATAGGCTGCAACCAGAGGTCGGTTCTCGTAACGAGTTCAAAGACTATGATTTCTTACCTGTCCGTGATAGTAAGGAACATAAATAAAACGTTGTTCGCCCTCTTCATATGGGTGATGGGTGACGGGTGGCGGACCGGGTGGCGCAATGTGAGCAGGTTGCTGAGGTGGTTGGTGAGGCAAGGGAGGGAACATGTTTGCGTATCTTTTGCCATTATACGGCCACATCGCGGCTAAAACTAATAAGAGTATTGTACAGAAAGGGATGAGAAGTGTCATACTGATATTGCTAGCTTCAGCAACCTTGTTGTGCTTGAAAGGATTGAAGTCATCCTTGACATGGACCGTAGCCTTCTTGACGACCTTCGTGCCAAAGAAGGGATTGGGAGCAGGAGGGATCTACAACCACATTGAGCGACACGCGATCATCGAGTCGGCAACCTCACCGATTCAGCCGGCTTGACATGTGGTGATGCCGAGGCAGAAGCAGAGGTAGTGCTGGGGATAGGTGAAGTGGGACCCTATATAGAGCAAACAAGATATTTCAACGTCAGTATTTCAGGTAAGGAATAAACAGTGCGTTCGTTATTACAGGAGTGAAGGCATTTGCTTTTGGATTCGGCCGGAAGGATGATGCGTTTGCGTTTAGCCGATTTGTTGAGGTGGGCGAGGTCGGCACTGCAGTAGTTGACGAGCTTCCATTTGCTTGTGGGCTAGGTGACTTCGTCTTATTCCCTTTGAAAGGGGGTATGGGTTGAATGTACATGCTGATCGCTGGTTTGCCGTTTGTCTTGCCAGGCTCCGACGGTTTGGCAGCTACTTTGGAAGTGGACGTGGATGAAGTCGGGGCGGGTAGCTTTGCTGAGGCAGTAGCAACCGAGACAGGTTTCCGCGCCCCATCAGGTGCAACTTTGGCAGAGACAGGTATTTGCGGTACACGCGAAGCACTCGGAGATGGGTTGAGTGTTCCAACAGCACCAATGGTTCGAGCTGTAGCCGAGGCCGCGTCCTGAGTGGCTTTTTCACGAATCTGCCGCTGCCTTTCTTCGTCCTTGGCCAGAATTGGTACCAGGTCGTCAGGAATGGGTTTGTTAAGCTACGCAATGTTGTGTAAACTATAGGTAATAATGGAAGAGAATTGACCTTGAATGTCTGGGAGAACTTGAGTAGCTCAGCTTTGCGCTTGTCCATCTCACTTTTGACTAGGGCCTGCTTCTTCTGGGTCAAGCGCTGCCTCTCATTAGTCACAAAGTCACGGAACGCTGGGAGAGGATCCGCTGGCGGCTATAAAGACACCGGTAAAACCATGGTGATCAGTAAGAAGGCTGGTCCGATGCTCGATACTCTAGAGGTATATGTAACTACGTACCTTGTTCACCGATGACGTCGAGGGCGCTGGAGAGGTCGATTTGGTAGTTGGAGGTACATCCTTTGGAGCCACAACTATTCCATCAGGGCCATTGACGGAAACCTTGGGGATATCGGTTTTCGGCGGTGGGCTATTGACGGCTGAAGCTCCAGCAGAACTAGTGTGTTGCTGCTGCTGCTTGCGTGCACCAGGGGGAATATATGCATTTGAACCACGGACAACCGCACCATATCTATGCTGCGCCGTAAGGATGTGTGAGTAAGGCGAGAATGGAAACGTTCACTTGTCTTCCTCGTTTACGCCACTGTCATCGAGGTTCAGATTTCTCTCCTCTGCTATATGCAGATTGTTGGCGGTACTCTGTGAAATTTGTGAGCATGTCCTCTAGCATACAGCAGAGCACCCTCGCGCTGGGGGACATACCCCCATGATCTCGCTAGCAATGCGCTGTGCCTTCCGTTCCCTCTCTCTGAAGTCTGCTGCAGACCTATCAAGTTTGGTCGTGTAAACCTCCTCATCGAACGACGTTGTGACACCAAACATCTGTTCGTTGGCAGCGAATTGGTCCCACGAAGTGTTATTGACTGCTCCAGGTCCGAATGTAACTTCATCTCCGACCCCGTCGTGGTGGGGTGCAGGTGCACCAGATGACGCCGGTGAATCTGAGGGTTGCCACGCCTGCAACTCGCGCTCTCGTGAAAGCTTTCCCTTGCTGATATCAGTATCCGTCCGGAAGGCTATCACGGAAAATTGCCCCATCAGTAGCAAATTCAAGGTAGAACAAAGAGTAGAGGAAAAACGCAAAGCGGTTCAATCTTGGCGCAGTGCAGTCGAGTGAATTTGCGTTTGAGGACTCACTGTCACCATTGGGCACTTTAGCATCGGCTGGCCCGGACTGCCAATTCTCGATGTTGGCGGAGGCGACGAAAAGAGTGTCTTTAAGAGGAGTGCCCGGTTTCGAGATCTCCTTGATGTCTTTCAGAGTTACCCCGGCCGTGTCGCCCTCAGGACTAGTGGACAAAATGACACCCTCGTAACGCTGACCAGTTTTTGTCAACAAGGTGACGGTTGTACCCTAGTGTGGGACGGAAGATGTAGGCTCGTGACATGAGAAGCAATCGGATATGTAAGACGTACAGTCAGACCAGCTAGAGTCTGGAGGACGCGATCTTGGGGCGCATCCTGAGAACGAGTGCCGTTGGCGTGAGCTGGTAATGGGGGGAAGCCCCCCTGAGAAGGAGCGGGAGGGCCATTGGGAAGGCGGGAAGTGGTGTTCGCTGGAGAGAACGTGGGGGAAGCCCTTGCCCCTGACCATGCTGAACGACTACATCGGGGGGAAGGGAGGGAGTAAGGATGATGACCGAGGACATATGTGGCGACGATGTGTAGACATACCGGGTAGTGGGGTCTGCCATGCCCTTCTTGGGCGGCTTTGGACGGGAAGTGGTTGCCATTGTGAAGAGATAGGAAGTGAAGAAAAATCAAGGAGAGAAGATATGAAGAAAAGGAGCAAAAGACAGCAGAAATGACGAGAGATAGTAAGCACGACGCGACTAAAGACCGCTTGGAGAAGAATCAAGCTTTCGAGGCGGCCTACAAGAGGCGGGCTCGCGGGTTTAGCCTGTAAGGGAAAGAAAAGAAACAAGCCCTTGCAAGCTGGCGAGGAGAAGGTGAAGAGAAACAATTTTATGTTTCGTGCGGGCGGTTGACTGGAGAGTCAAGTCGAAGAGTCGCTCACTAACGAAGGCCTCGAAGCCCAATACAACTCCAAGCCAACCCGCGGGAACTCGACACCGCTTCCCGTCAAGGACCCCAGAGACCACTCCCCCTCGCCCTCAGTGCGGCCACAACGACCACAACGACGCCGAGCCCATGTCCACAAATCCACCAGCAGGTCACCCAGTCAAGTCCATCCCCCGCCGCAATGTCCCTCGTCGTCGTCCGGGACGACACCGTGCCACCCCGGAGTTTGAATGTGGTCACAGGGGTCCCAGCGCGTGTCCTTGCTTCCATATTACCACTACATTCATCGACGACGAAACACCATGCACTCCCTTAAACTGCCACTTGCAACATGATCATATTTCTCCAAACCCTTTGGGGTATCTGAACCCACAGCAAGTTGCTATTCTAGTGATATCAGTATTTCTGCCTACGATGCCCACGCACCGGCCTCTTGATGCAAGCGCGAGAAACAGCGGTGAAAGTAACGTCCGGCTGGAAACCTTTGACAAGGCAATCCATGAAGGCATGGCCAATATGCTATCCTTGCGTCCCAGCTCCGCCCTCAAACACCACCAGATAACCGTCTGAGATCGGTACAAGTAGTCGTAGTATGGAATTTGGGGTTCATCATTCGTTTCAACGCGCAGTCAACAGATCTCAACGTTTGGGGCAATCAAATACCCTTGACGGGCGCCTGGGCCGCTTGGTAGCAACCTATTCCGCCTGCTCTGGAGAGTACCAGACCGGTATGTGCCCTATCCAATTAAAGGAAGCTTCCTCGCAGGTAACAGTTCCGGCCAGGACCGGTATGCGGCGAGCTTCGTCCACAGGTTATCAGCGGATTCCGTTGCATATATCCAAGTGTGTTCCATCGGATACTGCGGACCATGGGGTTCAGTCCTTCCATGCATGGTATCATATTCATCATCTAGACCCCTTCGTGCACACACATGCCAGACGATAACCAACAATTCTACCTTTTGGATCCATTATACTGGTTTATTCTTCAAGGAGCTATGCGGGGTGACACAGGACCACAAATTCCCCCTTATCACGGGTCCCTGGAGTTCTTCAATAGGGAAGATCCACATCGGGTTCCTCTGTTGACGGACTGGTGGCCGTCATCTCGGAGTGGAGAGAACATGAATAGCCTATTGATTTGATGCGTTATAAGCAGTGCGATTTGCGTTGCCTTTCGGCATTGCAACCAGGACCAAATTCATGCCACGTCGATCACATGCCCTACGGAGTTAGAGACTTCAAAGGTTCATGGAAGAGGAGTGTGTTGTCCCTAACACTTTATTATGCCACAGGTGTCAGATCCTACTTGCATATCTGTGGGGGAGGGTTTTGTCAGGTAGAAATTTTGTGGTTTCAACCTAGCAGCCCACACCTGTGGGAATGGGAATGTGAAAACTTACATAATCTATATAGTTTATAATTTGAATCAACAACAGCTCATTCACTACTTAACAAACAAAACAAGCAAGCCTGTATGTGTGTGTATTTATTTTATTATACCATTTCACTGTTGTGACTCCCCTGCTTTAGGTATATTAATGATAATGCCATTTGACACACTGGCTAATTTTTTTTGTGACAAGGCTCACAAGTTTTGCACATTACAGATTTACCAGATCCATATGGCCAATACACCAGGATTGCCAAGTCACACAGCAGAATCACTGATGCAAAAGTTGCCACTCCAGAAATCTGTAATAGACAAGGGCTGCTCATCACTCCTGGCAAGTATGACTTGAAGATCAAGAATGGTGATTATGTCAAGATAGAAATTGTCCTGAAACTGTAAGCAATCAAATCTCTTTCTCTCAGGCTGACTTGTAATCCTTGCTTGACAACATCATTACTTACAGTTGGAAAATCCCTGTGACCATGAGGAGCAACCTGAATGGTTCTCAAATCTATCAAGCCATTCTCAGCAATATGAAACTACTTCCATTCTACATACATGTACTTGCAAGCTGGTATCTTGGGGATGGGGTTCTTGGATCTGTTTGATTGCCCTTCTGGCCCCTCTCCCTGGGACTAGGAACAAGTACTACTTATTCTAAGGATAAAGGTAAAGTGCCCACCAAGGGAAAGCATAAGGTAGATGATGGCAAAGAATTACTCAGGCAGTTGCACACCAAGAAGGCTGTCAGGTTTGACAATACCATGAGTATTGATAATAGTGACATTGAGACAGACAAGTAAATGAGTGGACATACAGTCCAAACAGTTTGTTGGTAAAAAAAAACAATATACAGTACAATATCTCATACTGCATATGGTTGGGAGATGAGAAAATTTATGCATTATGAGCAATATTCAGTACCATATCTGTCACACATCATTGTTACAACCCAACCTAACCCCGCGTACGGCCTTATGTTTGTCCACATCTCTCCCTTTGACCTTCCTCTCCTCCTACCACATTCTCTGTCTCCTATGTTACTCTGATACGTTGGTCCTCGTTACTTGTACATTACCTACGGTTCCTTCCTTTGTCCTCACTTACGGAACCGCACTGCCCTTCCCCCTTACCCATCATCGTGTTTCAGATCCACGTTTCATCGTACCTACCGGTTTCCTAGGCTATCCCCTTATAGGGTACTTAGGCCTCGTAGTACGTCTAGTAACCACTATCCAGACTCACAGCTTGGTCTGTGCATCCTGTGTACTCTTATATAAACCCCTTGGCGTAGTACTAGCCCCCCAGCTAGTTCTATGCAATATACAGCATATCTTCTGGCGTATCAGATCTCCCCTAAGTCCTCTGGCTACTTAAGAGTGCCAGCTACACTAGTCTTTCTACGCTTCACCTACAGTCCAGAACCAGCGGTGCTGTATGTTGCGGGAGCAACGCTCGCAGGGTTAGAAGCTCGAGAGCAAACCACTACAGGGACCAAGACTAGCTTTCAGGCTAACACAAGCCTGGCGAGGGGTAGATGAAAGGAAGCTGATTGAGTTGCCTTAATATCAA